>JAIUND010004787.1:0-11001 GCA_034699125.1 Gisinianus flammeolus
CACATTGGCTACCTTGTAATCCCGGTTTTGAAGTGATAAGGACCATGGATGGGAAGTCTCCCTTGGCCACCGACCAAACCCTGGTTGTCCAGGCCACTTCCTGCTGCCCATCAATATGAGATGATGAAGAGTCACCTGTCACACAATAGAATATATTCGTGAGACGAACGAAGAACAACTTGAGCAAAAATCGTTCTTTGAAAATTTCCTAAAATAAGTTTAATTACTAGTTATTAAAAACTAGTGCAGAAATTATCCTTAATAGATCTCTTACACGTTCCAAATTCGGAGTCTTCCGTCTGGGAAAGGGCAAATGGCCAGCTCAAGAACACCACGAGGAAAAAGAAAAAAATCGGCATTATTTGTTATTTTACAACGTGTGGGGAATTATTTTCTGAGCAAGTATAAAAATAGAGAAAGTGTGAATGTGAATTGGAAAACTGAACAAAAATCGTTGAGAAGGTAATTGAGGATTGGGATGATGATGATGATGATTGGAATGATGATGTGAAGAGAGGAAGAATTGGAATGAAAGGAAATGAGGTGCGACAGATTTTCTGCTGTTCCTTCGACGTGTTCCAATCGCCACGTCAACTCATTTCCTCATTTCCTTGTCATCGCAAAATCCTCAATTGAGAGTACAGATTATATTATAAAATTGTCTGCTCGGAGTTTTAAATTATACAAAATTCCATTCTATATGTGAACTCGCAACACTTAAATTAAGCCACTCGATATAATATAGATATATATATATGGAGAACGGGACGGAAGGAAGCCCATGGATTTTTTATAAGTTTGACGACACGCTTTTTACGACTTTGCACACTTGTGAACGCTTTCACTTGAAACAATCCATCGTCTAAACCCCATAAACACGCTAACACACAAACACATGCACACACTGTTTGCTATAATGTCGAAATACATGAATTATTGGGAATTTGGATTTTTGAGAATTCACAATTCTAATACTAAATGAGATATTATAAATCATAATTTATGATGAAGGAGAGGAATGAATTGCACACCATAAAATAATAATTGTCATCCCCCCCCTCAAGCAAGTATATATACATTAAGATATATAATAATCCAATTTGAATTAGCAAATGAATTTAGAATAAGAATTCCCCAGGATAAAAGATTAGGTACATTAATTTTCCAATATTAAATACAGGGAAATATAGATAAAAGATGTAAAAGAAGGTATATATATGAAAGCATTTGTGAGTAAGAAATGTTCCCATGCATCCACACATAACAAATATTATATTACTTACGCGCTGTGGAAGAAATCTGAATGATCATAACACATAAAATTATGTAATTTTACATTTATATAGTACGTCCTCCTGCGTCATTTTAGGTATACATGCATTGAGGAACTCACATGAAGAAATTGGGGATGCATGGTGATGAGTGCATGGTAAAATGGGAAATGGAGCAGCAGCACAGCTGCAGCTTATGAATTATTGTTGTTATAATGTGGGCTCTCGATCATTCCATTGCTATGGTTGTGCTGGATGAGATGAAAGTCAAATCTCGCGATTAACTTTTTACATAATGTTCATTAAGAAGAGGAGAGGAAATAAAAGGGGAAGAAGAAGAAGAAGAAGAAGAAAAGGAGGAGAAAGCGAAGGTTTTTATATGTGATATGAGTATATATATATTAAATTGACTCTCTGGAGGGTGAATTCTCTTCCCCGCGAATGAGCATGAGAATGTGTGTGTATAGTGTTTATCTTTCGACAACATCGTGCATGATTTATTTATGACGTGACGGAGAAATCATTGTGAATATTGTGATTCCTTATACATTTGGCATATATAAACAATTTAACAGGGAACAAAAAAGAGATAGAGACAGAGAGACTTTTCCTTTGACCTATAATAAAAGAAAGTAATTTCCTTGAGACTTTCCCTCGAGTCCTCCCCCCCCCCACCCCATCCATCCCAATCCCCCTCCCCCCATTTCCTTCTTCTTCAAAACTGTGAATGTGATGTGCCTGATGTGTGTGCGTTGGAAAGTGGCTGACAGAATTTCATGCGTGTCCAAAAATTGTACTCACTTTAAAAATCTCACATTTCTTCTGTCTCTGTCACTTAATATATGAAAAGCAAACACCATTTGGTTCTTTGAACGTACACCATAAGCAAAAGAGAGAGAAAGGGGGGGTGGGGGCGTGTGGAAGGGACATGAAGTTTTGACAATCCTCCTCTTATCTTGAATTACGTACAAACTGCAGTCTCATATATTTTTATGTTTTATCCAAAATTCCTCCAAAACGATACCGTTTCTTTTGGATTTTCAATTCTATAATACACAAATTCGAGGGAATTGAAATGGAGAGTTATAGATACACACAGAGACGACATTGCAAATTGAAAATCCCACGTACATATTTGCATGTATGTACAATATATATATGTAACCATATGTGGGAAATGGACAGAAAAGTGAGCTCGCATTCTCTCACTCTTTCTGACTGTATAGGTATATATATATTATACATTGGAAACTCTTCGGGAAAAGACAATTGTGTGATGGAAACGAGATCCGTTCACACATTCTTTTGCCTCTATATATTGTATATTTAAAAGTCAATCATTGTCTGCCGTTTTTGTTGCTATTAGGTACTATTGAATTAATCATCTATATCACAATAATGAATTATTTCTTTTGAAATTCTCTTTACTTTGTCATCAATGGGATTTGATTTGACGTATAATTTCGTGTTTTAAATTCAAATCGGGATTCATGTGTGCATGGATGAAAAGATTCATCCACATGTGTGTGTGGATCTTTTCACTTTTTCTGTGTGGGAATTGCATGGCAATCCTCCCAATTTAATTCAATGTCGCATATTTGTATATATATAATCTTTATGGCATTTGAGGAAATGCCACATACAACTAACGTATGCGTCAATTGAACCGCGGGTTAATCGATTTACATGCGGGTTTTTGTTTGCTGACATTGCCATCGACTAATAGATTCTTCATTTAATTCCTATATGCCCCTATCAAAATCAACACCGTTCCATATACAACGCAATCAACAACATTATGAATTCGAGTACAAAAAATGGTCTGTGGATGATGTTCAAAGA
The DNA here is from genome assembly GCA_034699125.1 of Gisinianus flammeolus. Lineage (NCBI taxonomy): Eukaryota > Metazoa > Arthropoda > Collembola > Symphypleona > Katiannidae > Gisinianus > Gisinianus flammeolus. Next base: position 3,114 of record JAIUND010004787.1, read on the forward strand.
TTTTTCGCCGAGAAATTCGGACAGTTGTTTTTTTGTTTTTATTGCAATATATCAAGTGTAAAAAATGGATCAAGTAGATTGTTTTAAAAAATTATAGTACGATAAATGCGTGCACAACCATCGGGGAGCAGCAGCAGCAGCGGGGAAAGAGAGAACTTGACCTTTGACCTTTTTTAACAGGGTTTGAATAAGTCCACAGCAAAGTATATATATATATAGGTGGGGATTCACTCTGCTTCTGCTTCTTCTTCCGCGTCGTCAGCAAGAGCGTAGAAGAAGCGAAATTGGAAGCCCCGCCCTTCCTCTGCACCATCACTGACAAAGGCAAGGAAGATGGCTCCGCCCACTTCCCCCTGAAATTCTTCCATCGGCTCCAAAGCCCGCCCAGAAAATCTATTGACAGACGAGGACATGCATGTGCTGGCATCAGACTCATTTTGTATACAATATTTTACTCAAATCAACATGCAGCACACAGACAGGAAAGTATGTATATACATTTATATACAGATATATACACTTGACCGATTTCAGTGAATGAAAATGTCCTCACTCTTTTTGCCGGAGGAATCGTTGCTGGTGATTGGAGAAGGTACAAATGCGGAGCCAATCCCCTTTATTCCCCGCCCCCACAATATCCACATAGTCTATCTTAAGTCTTATGAAATGATGCGCTCGGGGTTGAATCACAATGAAGCGTCGCTCTCGCGGCAAATAAAAATAATTGTCCTTTGCATTGGGAAGAAGAAGCAAAGGAGAATCGCTGCTGTGGAAAAATGTGTTGGACGGTGGATGAGAAAATCGTGTGACTACAGAACCCAAAGTGCTGCCGCCAATGGAATGAGCTTGAACTGGACTGGTCAGTCCTTCCTCCTCCTCCTCATCCTCACAATTGAAGAGACATCGAAGGGTCAGCCGGAATCCTTGACCTTGACTTGGACCTTGACCTTGACCTCGTTGTTCCCATTGCGATTTCGAGTTGAAAACGAGGAGAAGGCCCGCCTCATGACGAATCTCCTTATTCAATTCCTTCTTTCCTCTTTGGTTTGGTTGGTTGAAGCGTCAAAAAAATGGACAATGTGAATTGAATAAACATGAAAAGCCGTTTGACAACAGATATACTTTTTGGAGCTTTGGTTGTTGGAATATATTGTTGTTATTGCCACAACTTGTCTTACATGTGTTTCGGGCGTCCCCACCAGGAATGAATGCTCACAGATACCAACGAGCTTGTGGTCAAGTTTAAAATTCCCTCCTCTGTAAAAGTGAGGCCCAAGACTCCCCGTCGCCCCGACAAAAGAATCCATACACAATTCCTCTCCTCCATTTCCTCACTGTCGTCAGGATTGACAATGAAGGTGACGATGAAGGCGGGTCCCGCGTCCACTCGGAGAACCCCACCGCATTTAACTGCACAGCGCATTTAAAACACAACCCATATTATTATATATAATTAAAAAATCGTTAAGGCGTTGGAGAGGTCAATGTAATTGACCTTTATGAGGGTGGCCTTTAATTTTAATTTTAATTTTAATGGGGACTGAACATACAATTAACTTACCCCTGAATTGTATGAGCTCCGGAGTGATGCGGGTGGACAAAGCGGTGGGCTTGAGAAGAATCCCTTCAGTTTCCTCCGTTTCCGTCTCCTCTTCGTCCTGTTGTTGTTGTTCTTGATGGAGAAGAAAGGAATATGAGAATCGGAATTGGGCGGGATGCCGTTGATGACTGTTGAACAGGATGTAAAATGGTCGCTCCAGTTCTCCAAGTAAACTGACATTCCGTAACCCGCCCAAACTCCCCATCAATCTACAATGTATGTATATTACAATCAATTTAAAAGTTAAATATACACACCATGTCATTTAAATTCTGATCTCGGAGCCCATATATTCAGAACACAATGCATGTCACATGTCACATGGCAAATGAAACGGACGGACGGATGATGTGATGGGAAGGAATGGGAAAGTGAAGAAAGGGAACAACTGATAATAGTTATATTCGTGTTATTGTTATATATAAGTATTACTGTTTCTGCCGGACAAATTGATGTTGAGACGTGGAGAAAGTGTAGACGTCGAGGGAATCACTGGCCTCGGGCATGTTGACATAATTGAGGCTCAACCGGGTTTGACAACCGCCACTCGGCTCGATCAGGAGGAAACAAACCTTGGTCCGACCCCCCGGCGGAATCCCATCCTCACCATTCGTGGATGTGGAAGTGAGAAGGGACGCTTGCCGTCGTTTTTTGAGTCCTTGGAATCCCTTGAGGGTGGCCGAACGGACTTCCAATGTGAATCCTTCACCTTTTCCTAATGAGCTGAATGTGACCCCGACGTCCTCCTCTTCCGCTCCAAACCCTCTGCAAACACAGACGTGATGCAAAAATGTCAAACATCTCCCCCGCACCCCCAACAATTAAACAATTCGCGCATTACTCGTAATTAAATCAAATAGTGCGCGCGCAATTCTAAATGGAAATATACAAATACATATACGAGTAAATTGCTTAATTATATACCATATAATAATAATAATTAACAAGACTTGAATTGGAATAGCGTAAATAAATCGTAAATGAGGCAATTTGGAAATTCGAAATTCCCGCTCAAGAGAATGTCTGTAATAGTTGTGGACTAACAATAAATGGAGTTGGTAAATAATAAAGACAATAATAATATAGTTATAATTAATTTGAATATGGGTATATGTAAAATGGACTTGCAGAAGAGTAACGAGCCAAATGGAGGAGATGAGAAGTGAGAGTGAGTTTAAATTCATCCTCCAGCACCCACACACACACACACAGACGATGATCGACGAATGATACTAAATTAAATTAAATATATAACGATGACGACGTGAAAAAAGAGAAGAGGAATACATAAATACGATGGAAATATATATTATATTGGGATATTTACTACATGGAGAGGAGAATCGATGATGATGTGAGGACGAGGGATGAATTCGAAAATGCGAATGCGAGTGTGTGTATTAAAAATAGAGATAGATCGACGACGACGACGAGGACGAGCAAGCACATATTCTGTGATTTCTGTGCTGTATATATGAAGAAAACAGATGAGGCGACAGAGATAAAACTGGATAGATGTATGTACGTACATGTACACTTGTATTATTACATTACACCACCAAGATTGAGGATTCTCAAGAACAACAAGCAAAAGAGCATCTGCACACACACACACACACATGATGCACAATCCTGAACTGAATGAACACACACAAAGCATGCACACACACCACAAGAAAGAAAGAAAGAAATTAAGATGTACATGGAAAAGTTGATGGAAAGAAACTATAAATATGAAATGCGTATGTAAAGTGTGTGCATGGCAAAAGGAGAGAAGAGAAAAGAGGAAGTGGAAATAATATATATATGTAAAGTATGCATCTTATCTTGTGTTCATGTATATAGTTGTATACTCTGGATTTTTCGTATATGACCACCCACGACGACCGACGTTATTTCTCATTCATTCTCATATATACTTTTCCTTGATATTGTCCATTCCAAGGATTCAATGAGACGGACGGACGGACGGACACTTATGGAAGTTGGGGCGACATAATTAATTGTAGGAATTTCCAAATTGCAAACCTCCCGCACACACAAAACATTAATTAAACCGGATGTTCATTCCATTGATTAAACATGCCAAATCCAAATCCAAATTCAAATGAACATGACGTGAAAACCAATTGTGGTATATCGAGAATTCAATTTTGAACGTTAATAATTTTGTACATCTTGGAAATTCCATGGATTTTTTATTGCTTTGGATATTTGTACATACATGACTCAATTCTGATGGGATGAGAATTGAGAATTGAGAGGAATTGTACAGAACATGTTGAAGCGTTTGCGGTAATTCTATCCATCCATCCATCAATTAATTAATTCGTCCATTGATGTTAAATAGTTATTGATATTGGTATTGTTGGGGGGGGGGGGTGGAAATGATGGGATTAGATGGCATTGTGGGTCCTTTTATGGAGGAGTAAATGATCCGAGCGACTGAACGTCCGGCTACATATTAAACAGCTGAATGGACGATCACCCGTATGTTTACGCCTGTGCCGCGTTAATTCATCCGACCGAGCAAATTTCCAATGGCAGCCTTCCCAACTGCACTATACAATTACAATTACAATCACGCATTTATAATAATAATAATAATACAATTAAATTAACAATCCCAAATTAAATTCAAATTCAAAACTTCTCTGACTTTTGGATCACAAACACACAAACAGACAAACAAGAGAAAAAAACAATGGATATAGGAAAAATAAAAACATAAAATATAGACGGTATGTAAATTTGACGTACGGTGTAAGGTTTTTCCCCGGTATGTGTTCGATCATGCGCTTTCAAATGTGAGGATTTCTTGTAGGTCCGGTCGCATCCTTCGTAACTACATTTGAACCGACGGACACCCCCGCCAATCTCTGACCTTCTCCTTTCCGTCATCCTCGTCGTCGACTTTGCCGCCGCCGCCGCCGGAGGAGGATGAGCAAGAGCTGGCGCTATTGAAAAGGTATAGGAATAATTGGAAATCCCGGGATGATCCCCAGCGGCGGGAATGGGAATACATTTGAATTCAAAGTCTTGTCTCTCATTTCCGGTGTTATCATCTCCCTCCTCCTCCTCATTTTCCCCTCCTTCGTTTTCGTTTTCATTTTCGTTTTCGTAGTCGAGGAAGCCAGAGGATTGACAAGAGAGAGACTGAACGTGCACCTCCAATTTCTCCTCACTCACAAAGTTTGTTTTGCAATTCTGACAGAAAAAAAACTGTTCGAATTTCACGTCCACATCATTGGAATTGTAATTGGAATTTCCTTCATTGTCTTCGTCTTCATCACCAGCGGTTGCTGGGACGTCCGCGTTGTCCTCCTCGAGTAGTAGAAAACAGTTGAGTCCATCTCTCCATTCGGTCTCCTCCGTTTCCTGCTCCTCCAGTATCAATTCGGAGGAGAAGACGACGTCACCTCCTTCACTCTTTATCACGTGCAAAATGTCATCCGGTTCCAGCTCGGATTCAGATTCCAGTTCTTCTTCTTCTTCTTGTTCGGATGATTCCAACTTTATTTTATCCAGATGAATTTCAACCGGGCGGCGGCTCAATTCTAATTGTAATTCCAATTTCAATGGAGACTTTTCAGCGTCTTCAGCTTCAGTGTGTGGCGGCTCAGGATCAGAATTCAAATTTGAGGCCAGATGACGACAGTGACGGCCGCCGCCGCCGGAAGTGGAGGAGGAATCATCCAAATGTTGGGGTTGTTGAGGATAATTCAGGATCCGGACGACAATCGAGCTTTTTGTTGTTTGGAGATCATTTGCAATTGTATTTGTATTTGTCGTGGACTCAATCGGAATCGGAATCGGACTGCTGGATGCTCTGCAAAAATGCAGACAAAAACATACAATTCATTTTACGTACTTTTAATGTTTAATGTTTATAAACCAAGACATTTCTAATTTAATTATATGTATAGATTTGAATTATATTTTTTCAATGTCGACAATTAACTCTCGAGCTTAAATCTAAATTTTTGGTTTGGTTTTCTCCCACATGGATTTCGATTGCAATATCAAAAAACTGTATAGATTTGTAATTAAGTACCTGGTTTTGCCTTGTTGTTTTTGTGCTGGTGATGATGGATGATCCGTCAATTTATGAGCTCTCAATTGGATTTTGTGGGGGAAATTCTTTTTACATTGAGGACAAGTGAACCAAGTGCAAGATTTCTTATTCACTTCCGGTTCCTCCATGTCCATGTTCATGTCCATGCCGAGGTCAGTGTGATGATGATGATGGTGGTGGTGGTCTATCATGGACACGGAACCCCCATTCATCTTCACTATATATCCCTATATATTTACATTTAATCCGCACAATCAGTAAATCCAACAGTCCGCATTTTGATGATGGTTTTCTATTTAAATATTTAAATATCCGGATTCCCACAATCAACAATCTCCATACAGCCCTTGAAAAATCAAATGGTAGTGACAACGACAAGTTTAATTGAATTGTTTTCACAGAATTACAAATAATTTCCTTATGTGAGGAGACGTGTGGATTGAAAATTAAATGAAAATGGAAGTTGAGAGTCAATTATTGTCAATTGTAGTCGATAGCATGGAACTGCAGTTAAACTTGATAACGTACACTCGTCTGATTATGATTATATACGAATTGGGAATTGACAACTGTCAATTGGAAAATTGAAATGGATTTCCTTTGTAAGTATATATTTTTGTATTGAGCACACAATTTGTATTGTGTACGACAAAAGTGTGAAGTGAATGTATAAATCAAAATATGTAAATGTGCGGGGAATTGTGCATGGTATAGAGTTTAATTTAAATTGACATAATAATAAATGCCGTGTAAATGGGCGCAATTATCCGTGTCGTGTGAGACAACACTGACAATTAAAAGTACTCCATTTCACACCCTTTTTCCTCGGTAATTTTAAATTGAATTTTTGGAAATGTGGAATTCAGAATTGGGGAATTTTAATAGATATATATTATAGACATAGATCGGACTCTCCATATCCTGTACATTGGTCCTCAACACGGTATACAGAGAGAGAAACAGATTGGGCTCTGGCTATACTGCCGCTGTGTAGAAGAGAATTGGTCAGACTTTTGGCCACTTTACATTGGAGGTGAGTTGATGCTGCTGCATGTCGTGGTAAGCAGCACGAGTTATGAGAGTCAAAGTACATTTGGAAATACATAGCGCATTGGGATTGGGAGGCTATCCTTGAGGAATTTTGTTTTTCACGCAAATTCTTACAAACATTCGAATTTTTACACACTACAGTAAGTGAACACGCATTTGGAGATCCTTGAATGCACGAGATTTTGCAACGCTTCCAATTCTGCAATGACAAACAGTCACACTAACTAGCCCATATGTACTTACATGGCCAAAAGTTTGACCAACTCTGACTTGCGAGAGCCCAATCTGTATTCCTCTGTATCGTATGGCCCTCAATTTCCTACTTTTGAGCTTCAGCGTATGCTCTGTAGTAGGTCCAGGTGGGGTAAGTGTGCACATCCATCAAAAATTAGTTCAATTTTGGAATTTTCGGAATTTTTTTTTCCAGCTATTTAAAAATTCAAACGTGAGCGCTATAGCCAGTGGGAGAAGTTGAAAGAACGAAAAAAGAGCGTTTACCCATTTAGAGTGAACGACTCTCCTCGAAGACACCCCTGATGAGGTGAGAGAAGGTTTTGAAGGATGGACGGACTTTATTTAAAGAATTCTTTTGATTTTTTTGATTGGCTAACTCGCGTTAGCCAATCAAATTACGTAATTACGCCATTTTTCGTGGAATTTTGTATATCCCACCTGGCTGTAGTACAATTAATCACGATTTTTTGGAAAATCCCAAAATTGCTACCGTCCATATGCTTGTTTCCCATCTATGTCCAGTATATCTATTGGAATTTTGGTGTGAGCGCCTCAACTGTGGCAAGGATGACGAAAGGAAAACCAACAGGAAATATAAATCCACACACACGAATTCATGCACTCACAAGGAAAAACAACAGTATATATAGATATTGCATGCAACTGTAGTGCAGTTGGAGTATATTATATATATATATATATATATTAAAAGTAGAAGGCGTAAAGACACTCACACGCACACGTACACACTTATTTATATAATTCTCTCTCTTTAATTCTCTCCAATCATATACTCTTCATATGAGGTTCTCCGTCAGAATAGGGACCACTTACGTAAAACCACTTTTCTGCATATTTATATGGACAACAGAACATGGAGAATATTTTAGGACAAGTTTAAACCATTTTTACTGACCAAAAGTAATTTA
>JAIUND010004788.1:0-10989 GCA_034699125.1 Gisinianus flammeolus
TAAAAAAATCAGCCCTCCCCTCGGCAGTTTTTTTATAACATTACGGTAGTGGGCTGTTAGCAACACCCCTCCTTTGCCAAAAATTATGAAGTAATAATGTGTAGAATGGAGCGTGGTATGCAATAATTGCGATTATAACAACAATCGCATGCATAACTGAAGCTCACTCTCGATGGGGAATTGATTCCTTTTATGGTGAACTTGGAAAACGAACAAATGTTCCCGATGAGAATGAAAAAATTGGAGCACAAATGCTCGCTTCTTGTGGGATTCTAGGGGGGGAGTCTGAAAAATACGAACGAGATCTGTCAGCTGAACTTTTACAAGAGCGAGATACTCTGTATGTTTGTCAACGATGGAAATGCATCATTGCCGTTGTTGTGCGTTTACCTGAATTTTTTTTAATCTCTCCACCTCCATTACAAACTGATGAAAAAGGGAGATTTAAGTTAATTTTTTTATGTCCCAGGTACTTGAGTTTATAAGCGCTATATTGTGTTACGTTGTTGCTTGCATACTCTGCTGTTTTTGGAACAAGAAAAAAAATGTACAGCAGGCAGATGCGGAGAGTTTAGAAAAAGAGGCCAGTCGCAGCATTCCCAGTGATGACAATGAACATGACAACGGCAATAGTTCTACAGATGTCAATCGAAATCCGAAGCCAAATAAACCAAGGACCACCAAACCTTTGGAAAAAAATAACCAACCGAACGTATCCAAAGGAAAACCGGCACCACAGAATACACAAGGAACCAAAAATAATGATCCGAAAAGTAAGACAAAATCTAAAAGTCCTTCGAAAACATCAAAGTCTAGTTCCAAAAATAATGCTCCGAAAAGTAAAACAAAATCTAAAAGTCCTTCGAAAAATTCAAAGTCTAGTTCCAAAAACTCGTCGAAAAAATCCACAAGCTCAAAGAATAAAAGTACGCAGAACAATAACGAAAAAGATGGTCTGAGTGATGTCCCTTGAAAAAATTGAAAGATTCAAACTAAAAAGTACTGTTGAATTAAAGAAAAGTAAAACCCGTTTTAAAATACTCATGGAATTTTTATTGAGGACTGATATTTTGTTACTTTCGAATTAACTTTAAAGTCGTTCAATTTTTATGATTTAAACTAGTTAGTGAATATTTTTAAGAAAAACCTTTGCGAATGGACGGAAAGCTCGAATTTCTATAATTCTTTGAAGAGCCGCTTTTGCTGTGCTTTTCCTCAAAAATCTATTTGAATGGCAATATATAGCGAAGCTTTTGTATTTGACTCTAAGCAGTACCGTCTATGTCTCGTGTTATTTCAAGATAGTCAAGAAAGCGGAAAGCAGATGGATCTTCTTGACGATACGATTTGAAAATTTCGTTGTCAACAAGATAGGAACGATTTCTAAGAAATAAACAAAAGCATCCACATATAAAATGAGAAACAAAACAAAACAAAATGGCTAATTAACTTTTGTTGACTGGTGCAAAAGTAAGCCGTTGCGTGTCCTTACTTTTCACAAAATTTGTAAATATAATCTGTGATTTCTTCGTCAGCTTTGTGAGGCTCGGTCAACATAATAATTTCTGCCACGTTGTCCAGGTCAAGGGATTCAATCATTCGAACAAAGCAAAGTTGCTTTAGTCCATCCAAATCATATTTGATAGCTTCTTTCAAAAGCAAAAGGAGTTTGATGAACGTGAGGCCACTTGTGGCGGTGGAATTTCCTTTGTAAATAAATTCAAGAAGTCCTTTTATGACATCTGGATCCGCATTAGGAATGACAGCAGAGTTGAGAAGTGATGGATCAGTAGTTTGAAGAATCTTTGTCTGTTTCGACATTACGAGTGCCATCAGAGCTTGATAGAATTTCTTGCAGCGAGCTTTGTATAAAATGAAAATCATATAGTCAAAATAACATTAAATATACCATACATATAAAGGGGATGACTGAATTAATTTGACGACAATTAATGGTATTTGTAATAACAAACCAATAATAATGGGCTTGTGAACTGGGAAGCTAGTGGATGCGCAGTTGATTGTGAAATCCGAATGCTCTAAAGATAAGAAGAGTGATGAAATATCTTCACTCAGATTGGATTTACAAATGATTTCAACTTTCTCCGTTGCTTCTTGAGTCAGATTCTGGAAAACTTCTAGAGGGTGTTGGTCCGTCTCAATACTGACGATTCTGGGCATCTTCAGTTGCATCTTAAAATGTAGACTGCCGTCCTCATGGAAAAATCTATCTTTATTCGCAAATAACTCTGTTACATAGATGAAATTGGACCATTCACATTGCTCTGAGGGCTCTGGTTTGGACTCGATTGAGTTTTTCCATACATGCTGTAATTGTTCTACAAATGAACAAGTGTCATCGGCTGGAGGTCGACAAGGCACTCCATCTTTAACGTTAGAGTAGTATGTAGTTATCATATAAGCAAAAACAAAAATTAGGAAAAAACTACAGAAATCTTAAGGAGTTGTTGGGATTTCAAACCTCCTTCTATTGCGTCTTGTCCCTCTTTAGAGAGCAGTCGAAAATGACAGAGAATATCCGCCGAACGAATCTTTTCTTCCTCGGATTGTCCAGGTTTTTCCAGTTGACATAAAAACATGGATAAATATCCAGCGGTGCAGCGGAGATCAAAGAACAAGACTGATGATCCAACGGTGATCCGTGGAGAGCAAGTGGGTTGAAATGTCGTGGATTCCCCTGTACAAATTTTGCCAAATTTCTTTATGTTCCAGCTAAAATCCAGCGTATCAACTAAAATCTTTGCATTGCAAAAAAAAAAAAAAAACACTGGAAATGTTTAACGACATTTTAAAATGAATATTTCACATTCAAACGAGAATTTTACCTCTGAGGTTTTGGTGATTTCTGTAATATTCATTTTTGTCTTTTCGTTCAAAGCCAGGCTCAAGGCTTTGTTGTTATTGTAAGCCATTTTGACGTGAATTTTATGAAGTTAGTATGTAAGTACTGGTAAATTTTTAGAAGAGTGGTAGCTGGATTTAACAGTTGGGTTCACGAGCCTTTTTCTTTATGCACTTTCAAAATTTGGATTTTCCAAAAAAGTGTCTAATGGTTGTGTTTACTCGGTCCTCCAAAACACAAAAACATTTACAACTAAATATAAACCAAGGCCCTATATACATCCCTTCTTTTTCTTCGGCTCCCCCTACAGGAGCGGCGAAAAGGAGAGGGATGTAGGGCCTTGATTATAGTTAACTGAATACATTTAAAATGTTCCAGTAATTATTGTACTCTGCCTTTTTGGTAAAATGCTGTTTATTATTATATATTTACTCATGATTTCTGATAATTCAACAATGTGAAATATTGACGGATTCCCCGAAGAAGGTAGCCAAAGTGCCACCGAAAGCTCGGATTTAATAAAGAACACCAAAGCAATCCACTTCTCTAAATTATCATGTCCGTTCATTGTGAAATGATTTATATTCAAAATTAAAATTCTAAGTTTAACTGGAAGCCGAAACTCTGAGTACCGTAATTTGGAGTGTCCAAGTACAAAAACAAAGAACTATATAGGACTGAGACATAATGGTGTATCATATTAATGCATCGGTTGTGGGAGCGACAGTGAGTATTTAACAGAAAATAATTTAATTTGTTCACGTATGCCATGTCAAAATCGATATGAATAACAAAGAAATCAACCTGAACTTTCAGGTCATTGGGTCGGTCTGTCTCATTATGGAAATAGTGGCATTCACACATGACTTTAAATTCAACGAAAATTTAAAAAAGAATCTACTCTTCCAGCCAGACATGAATTGTACTATTTTTTCAGTTTTTGCGTATCTAAAGAGTGTAAAAGCAGATAGAAAAGGGAACGTGCAGGCTGAGTATGAGAAAGCGAATCGGAAAGCTCGAAATGAACTAGAAAGAAATTTGCCTCTAGAACCAATTTCCGTGTTCCTCATGTCATCAGTTTTGCTTTTATGCTGTGTTAGTTTAATTATTACAAGTATTTATTGGACGACGAGGACTGTAAAGAAGGTGGTGTGCATGGCAAGTACAATTTTTCCTTCTACTTTCGTACGACTTTATTGATTGCACGATAAATTACTAATAACTATATACATTTCAGTAATTAATGAGCGAGGAATGGCAATTTCTTAAATTTCTATTATAAAGGAACATTGTTTTGGATTTTGGAAGAGTAGAATAAAGTGGTTGCTTTTTCCATCTGCATCGGGTTTTTACTAGCTGGGATCTTAGTAAGTATTTCCGTTCATCTTTACGGTCTTCAATATCAGAAGTATAATGGAAAAGTCACAGCTTGTAATATGGGTGAACATTATACGAATAAGGCAGATGTAGATTGTGACAATGATTTATTCATCTGCCAACGGAAAATAATGAAAGTTTGCATTGCTGTAAGTATACTTCATCGAACGCCATTTATTTATATGTCTTTCGTTTATCTTTTACCTTTCTAATTTAACCCCATGAAAACATGGTAGGAAAAATCCTTTTATGTAGATTTTCATAAATTGAATTTATAGGTAATGTCGACGGTGTGTTCTATTATTGGTGGGAGTGCAGCTTATACAGAATTCAACGTGGCTGCCCTTGTTGAAGATGCAGCAGCAACAAATACTGATGACACTGATTTACTGAATGCAAGTATTTATGCTGACCCGATCATAACACCATCAAAACTAAATATACATAATAGCAGAAATTCATCATTTGACCATCCATCCGGTGATGGTGTGCTTAAGAGTTCTGACGGCGACGGCACGTAAGTAAATAAATGATAAAAGCAATTTCTACATGACTTTGGAAGGATAATTTGTACAGGTTTTCTCAAATAAATATCCTTGTCCACACAATGTACACAAAAGGGAGCGAAGCATGATAAAATATTTCAAAAGTTTCAAGGCATAGGTATGTATATGGCCGGGAAATTGTAGGCATGTATACTTGGGAACCGATTTTTGGATCCTAAACAACCATTTGCATTCCACATTGAAGGGATTTGACCCAAAATTCAAATTTATTAAAAACATTTGATGAATCCAAAAACTCCGAATTTAAGAGTTATTTATATGGATATTTTGAAATCTAGTTTCAGATTCGGATTCCCCGCATTTTTTTTACCCCATAAACCCACGAATTTGAACATTGTTAAAAAACCCGGGTAAAACCGAAATTCCGGGGTTCGGATTTCACGTATTGAATCTAATTCAATTTAATTTTTTATTTTGAAATTTAATTTTTATGTTGTATACTGTGGCTTGTTTTGCGTATATAAATTAATATGGACAATAAAGCGTGATTATTATTTTAAAAAGGCTCATACATCATGATGTGCCTCCCAAGTCGTCAAAACGTGCCCCTTTTTCATTATTGTTGCCCCGTAGGAGAAAATGGATAAAAATCAATGAAATCTGAAATGACTTGAGGCGAAATATGAAATTCAGACATGTGCATGGGAATTATAAATAGAATTCTCATCTCTCTTATTATTTTGTATAAATTACTTTCAATTGAATCAACTTTTGATGTTTTATTTGCCCCAGTAAGTATAAAAAGTACTAAAACAAGGCATTGGGAAACGCGTATGAAATTAAATCTCAAGTGGATTTATGGTGTGATATGGAATTCAGGCGGACATAATGAATAGACAGAAAAATGAGAGAGGTTGACTATGAGTTTACTCGTCTTCTGAGAAGAAATATGAATTAGGAATATAGGTGGCAAGAGACACTTGAGTTTCATTCGACAGATTTTGCATACCGTAAATCCTTAAGCCTTTTCCGGAAAAGCTAGACTCATCCAAGAAGAATGTGGACAAATTCGAAGTCAATGGTGAATTGTTGGCGAACGCGTCAGACTTTTGTCTGATTGTTGACGATAAGCTTGTGAGGAATTATCGTTCCCTTACATTCCATATATGTATATATTATATACAAATCCTCATTCTCACACACTTCATCATCCCATTTCATATCGAGTTGAGAAGCTCCTCATCGTTCTCTGTCCAGTCAGTGTAAAAAATCTGCCCCACACTATACACAAATCCCTTCATTTAACTCGGGGAACCCTACTGAAGCCCAAAGTTGATTCAAAATCAAACTCAAACTTGACAGGTATTTTGTTTAAGTTTGTTTCAAATTGCTGACAAAATTTACATGCAACAGATAATATACAATTATTTTGAAACAACATGTGAGCACCCTTCAATTTATATTTTAGAATGTCATTCGGACAGCGATTTTCAAGAGGTTCCACGAAGAAGAACACAAACTGCAGAGGTTCATTACCCACTGAAGTATAAGAAATGAATAAAGTTCGCCTACATGGATTTTGTCTTCGGAATTTCACTTTGGATTCCCCTTGATTTTTGAAACCTTCTTGACATTGTCCACCAGTGGTCAGAATTCTATTTTTAATTCGCATACAAAAATGTCTGAATTTCATATTTCGCTTCAAACCATTTCATATTTCATTGATTTTTATCCATTTTCTCCTATGTGGGCAACAATAATGAAAAAGGGGCACGTTTTGACGATTTTGGGGACAAAATAATTAATTTGGGGGGCACAGTATTTGGGGCAAAAATAATGAAAAAGGGGTGCAATATATTTACTTCCTTTAAAAAATTCTTATATGTAGCTCTACACTCATAACACACTGCAAAAAAGTCCCTATTTGGGAGGAAAGTGTTTACAAAATACTGAATTATGTGTAAATATTTGAAAACAAAATTTTCCGACGCCTATATATGTACAATAATTGTTGGATTTTTCAACACATTTTGTAATTTCATAAATTTTCATATGCGTGATCACTTCTCCAACCATAATGATGTTTAGATTTATCAAGCTACAGCAATGCCTGTTAAAAAGTAACCACCAGTTGAGCTCATATTAATTTCAGGATGAGTTCTTTCCGTTTCAACTTGAATATTACGAAGCCAGTTTTCAACCAGGAATATATTCACAGCACGATTCTTTTCCTTCAGCCACATGTAACATTCTCCAAGAGGCTAAACAATAATGAAAAAATCCGTTACTTTTTTAGTGAATATGAATAGAACGCCGTTTACTTTTAAACCATATCGTTACAAAAATAAATACATACCTCTGCCAACTGAGAAAAGACAACGAATGGTGCAGAGGGAGAAAGTCTTGGTAAAAGTCGCTGAAGTATTGTCAGTGGATGTTCTTTCCCTGCAATGATGAGGCCAGAGAACACAGTTGATGCTAAAAGAGCTGATGACCCCTCATTTTCTAAACGATTAACACTAACTGGTGCTTTAACCGGTAAATTAGGATCCTTTTGATTATCTGCTGCGACGATTGTTTCATCAAGCTTCGGCTTTTTATTTGGTGATGGTTCACCATCCGGATTTATGTTTGGAACACTCTCTGGTAGTTCAGATTTGACTTTAGGTTGCCGTACCAAATAAAACACATCAAGGCTTTTAAGAGGTAATAAATCGCTTTCCTTAAAGTTGAGTAAATTTATCGCTTGTCTGTATGCAAAACAAAATAAAGCATATCAGTATATTGTATCAAACTACTTGTATGTATGTATTCTGTATTTATTTATGTCATAAATAAACTAATGTAAATAGAATTTATATACATACCTCTGTGGCGAACTTCCAGCGTGAACGTGAAGAAGAAGCCCCGTTCCTCCAAGTCTACATAAAACGGCGGCTACAATAAGGCCAGAGCACCCAGTTTCGTAAATCATATACTTTCCTTCCGCATGAATATTGGCATAAGAAAGTATTTGAGATAAAGTGTCGGGACGTATATTTCTACATATTTGTAAAAAGAAAAACCACAAATTACGTAAATAACGACATCCGAATATTATAGAGGTTGAAAGAGAAATAATGAGTATACGAGGAGCATATGTGCTTAAATACAACATATGTATATAGCTTACAAAATTTTTGTAGGATCTTTTTTGAAATAGTACTCGGCTACAAGACTTAATGAAGGTTTAATAAATAATAAAGTGTCTCCATAAGTTTTTTCTTTCTTCTTAAGATATTTTTCTTGAGAGAATTCCGTCTTTTGATTAAAACTTGAGGAATTCGATATCAAAGTTTCTAAAATTTCTGAGCCGGAAGCACCCTTTTCTCTTAGTTCTCGTATAGCAGCAGCATTAATTTTCTGTGCTTTATTGTCATCACAAATATTACGATTGTCCTTTCCTCGTATTGTATTTTCACCTACAAATATAAAAGGACAATATAAAAATATTGACGGCACATTTATACAATATTCAATATAGTATAAACTTTATACTATATAATATATATATATGCAGTCGACTCCAAAATCCAAATAATATATATACATATTATGTATATGAATACCAACCTGTAGAAAAGTTGAGCTTGCCATTATCATCTAAAAGCTCTAAATAATATTTCGACGACTCTTTCCCAGTAGTTTTAATGTCAGTAGCTGTACTTGCTGTACCATTTTGATTTGATTGAACCATTTTAGCTCTGAAACTCGAAAAATTCGGCATTCCAGCAACATTTGTAAGTTCAATAGTTTGTTGACCACTTCCTTTCCCATACTGAATTGTACTATAAAAATGTAAACAGGATCAAAACATAAGTAATTTTGATTTGGACATATTTCGTTTTTTCTACAACATTAGCCATAATAAATTATAATATTATACACTCTTTGGAAAAAAAGATGATCTGTGAAATATATAAATTAAACTTACTCTGTAGCCTTAAATTCTATGATACGATCCTGGTCCCCGCGTTGAACGAGAACAGACATTCCGTCAAGAATTAAGTCTTCATAATCACAATTATTACCATTGTTTTCCAAATTCATTTTGATTATAGCATAAAATAAACAACAACTTATTGAATTAAAACATGCCAGGAAGTAAGCGAAGATTAGACGAAGACACTTGGTTGATTAGTCAATCTAAAAAAAGTAAAAGTAATCCACTCTCTCAAAGCGTGTACGGTAAGCAAAAATCGTACTATAATTTCACCCGCTTATAGCATCATAGAGAAGAAGAATCTTAATTAATTGTGTACCTTAAATAATAAATATATTCCAAAAAAAATCTGCTCCATAGTTCGCAATTTATGTTTTTATTTTAGATTCCACATTGGCAAGATTAAGAGTCGGCACA
This sequence comes from Gisinianus flammeolus, assembly GCA_034699125.1. Lineage (NCBI taxonomy): Eukaryota > Metazoa > Arthropoda > Collembola > Symphypleona > Katiannidae > Gisinianus > Gisinianus flammeolus. Next base: position 9,146 of record JAIUND010004788.1, read on the forward strand.
AGAAAGTTTTTTAACTCTGACCCCATTCGACCGAGACCAATTGCTCCTTCGTCTTCTTCCGGTAGCACGGCAAATGCTTTAATGCAGCTTCATATTAATCAAACAACAAATTATGCTCAAGTACGTTCATCATGTATAGTGTTAAATTTCAACCATATAAACAAACAATATGAAAAGATAGATAATTTAAATGTAAGTTTGACAAACTAGCAATGTGAATGCATGCATGTACATGTCATATGTATTGGCAAATGTGAAATGTGTTTGTCTAATTGCTCACTATATAGGAAGAAATCAAGGTTTGCTCGGATTGTCAGGTCGTTCGTAATAGAGTTACATCCGAAAAATGTAGTTTCTGTGACAAGCGTGTTTGTCATTTGAGCAAGTGTAAAACTTGTACGGACCAATTTTGCTCGGATTGTTCGATTCAGAGGTAGGTATATAGAGGCACAGATTCTTTGAATTCTTTCTCTTGTAATGTACTTGTTGTCATAAATATAGTAATTTGTTCATTTTACTTCTTTTGGGAATTGTTATTGTAGGTACGATGAATCCACCACGGAGACGTTCATCTGTTTCAATTGTCTATGATAGCTTTTACTGCGTGTCTTTGTCGTGTTAGTCGTGTATATAATTGGAATTCGGATTGAGACCCAAAGTCTTTTAACCTCGTTATACTATTTTAATCAGTTTTAATATACGACTCGGATTTATGTATAAAATTGGACAGGAATTTACGTATATGCAAAAAACACGAGAGCCTCTCCTATCCTTTATTCGAGAGTCCTATTCATAAACACACGTATATTTGTACAAATACATACGTAGAGTTGGTTGGAAGGAAAGTTTTCCACTCGGTCACCTGTGTCATTTGCGTACATAATCCTGTGGTTTTTGCCTTTTGGAATGGGTTGGGATCACCACTCCTACATCATCTCTCTACATGTGCAAATGACAGGTGACCGAGTGGAAAACTTTCCTTCCAACCAACTCTATGTACTTTAAAATGCTTTATTTAACTTATTTCAATTCGATTAATCCGAATTTCAAACTTTTCTGTCGCAGTCGTCTTTTTATATTGAAATGTGCATGATCCCTCAAACGCAAACTAATTGATTGTCACATAAGTTTCGTCCTTTCAACAGTCCTTTTATGACTTTTTATACCAAATATTCTAGTGTAAGAAACAATGTAAAAATAAGTGACGTTAAAAGAGGTCTTACAGGTATTGGAATTTTGCCATAGAAAACAATGTAAATGATATGGGAAAGTCATAGAAATGGCTAATACCTGTAAGACCCCTTTTCTCTTTTAACGTCATAATATACTTAGATATGAATGTAACAACGTCTCGCATGAACTTTTAAATCCGTCGTGAACAAACTACAAGTGGGTGAAGTAGGATAATTTTGTTTTATTTAAAGTTGTACATTATTTTGACAAATCGAAATAAACGATAATAATATTCATCTGTAATCATTTTCCGACTGTATATAATAAATATATATATGATTCGAATGAAAACCGTCATAAGAGTTTGCCTATACATATTACTTATACAATATGCATTGCTTTTGAAGGTATGCATATATATAGGATGTCATCCTAAGGACAAAGAAGAAATAAGACCTTATTTCTTCCTTGTCCTAAGGATGAGGGAAATGTTTCGTTCAACCTGAAAAACTTGACTTTTTTATGTATATGCTATACTTACTTGCATATACATATAGCGCAGCTAGAAAATCACATTTCAACAACAAACGTTGTACATATCGTCGGCTAAGTTCCATAACCGTGTATTATCATTTGGCCCTGGAAGGCGCATACTGCACGTTAGCATATAT
>JAIUND010004789.1:0-10989 GCA_034699125.1 Gisinianus flammeolus
CTGTGGCTGAATTATTTCCAATCAACCTGCATATCTGGTAGGGAGGGCGAGTGAAGCGAGCGATCTTTAATCTGTGAGCCGGATGTTAATTCTATTCCTAGCTCTTAATATATCAATTGTATTGGATTGTGTATATATTATAGATTTCCTCATTTCCTATGACCGTGTCCTTGATAAATGAATCACGCCACACAGACACAGTTTGTAATTCGTTTTTCTTTTTCTTTTACAAATTGCTCAATTTCATTGCCTATCTATAAATATTATCGAAAATACTTGAATGAAAACAAAAGTATTATATCTAGTTTTTCTTTCTCAGTATTACCGCCTCATAAACTCTCATACACTTATGTCTTCTCGCAAACTCAAAAAATAAATAAATTTCATCATATGCTTCTCCTGGGTCACAAGTTATCACTACAATTCAAATATCCTTTTGAATTCCAATCTGCATGCATATAACTATAATATAATCCACACAGTCGGCAGGAGATTTTTTGTAAGGTATCAGCATGTACTCTCAAAGATTTATCAATAGTAAGTACATAGTTAGTCCTTGTGTCGTCGTCCTTTTTACGCGAATTGCGATTGTGAATGAAAGGAGGAAAACAACACACCCTCAACTGCTCAACTGCTATACGCTAGTTTTTTAGGCTGGGATCTCGCCACCACCTCCAACGTCATCGAATCCAAATCCTTTTTCATATATACTGACAATAATTCTCTCTCATGTTGTTTTTATGTTACGCAATATCATTTTACAAACTATAAACTCTAAATGAAGTGCCTAAACAACAAACAACGAGATCTCAGACGAGACGACTCAACGTGTGCGATTAACTTGTCACAGAGCGCATTAGTATGCATTCGTATAAAGAAGCCAATCTATTATGTATTTAATTAAATCCTGTCGTAGGTCGTACACACGCTTGGTTAAAATCGACACTCCACCATATTTTTTAACATATTTGAGATTATCATAACAGAATCTATAGCGCACATTGGGTTTTCTGTTGTCGAAATTCCATCATAACTGATAACAAATTTGCATAATCCACAGCGTCATTGAATTATATGGACACACCCATTTTGAATTCCTCAAAAACTCATCATCAGAGAGACACACACATTTTCATTCACCAATAGCAAAATTTCCATTTGAAATCATACAGATACTTATAGTAAATAGTATTGACCTTAATATTGGAAAAAGAACAGGAGTCAACTTGAATAATAAATGACTGATTAAAAAAACAAGCCTGTCGCATGATTCTTCGTACCTCTTCAACTTTAGAATTTAAAGTTTATATAGATATCAATTCTTTTTATTTGCTTTTTACATAAGAATAGGATATTATTTTGCGTCCCGAGTAAACAACAAATGAAAACTGGTAGGAAAGTTTCTGCGAAGTGCAAAGTTGTCTTAAATCCTAAATATGTATTATACATTTTTTGCTATTTTTTGTTTTTGTTTTTGCTTTTTTGTTTTGTTATTTGACTATTTGCCCAGTTTTAATCGTACGATAATATTGTTTTCGTTTGGTTTTATTCCATATCATAGACGCAATCAGAGAATAATAAAAATAGTCAACAATAAAAATTCCACTCTTTTCATTAGAATGCCAACTAATGGAATTGTAAATGACCTGCATGCATATCGTTTTTTTTTCACAGCAAGTTCATTATTCTGGAATCCTGACTGACACCATTTGACCGTGGTGGACGGACGACTATCCATTGGCGACAACACTGGTTAAAAAAAGGAGACTGTATGACGGTGATGAACATTTTATCGGTTAAATATACATACAAAAAGTATATCTATACATGGAGAGCCAGAGTGGCTGTATTAGAGTCGGATTTGTTGGTTTTTTAATTTGTTATGAAGGATATAGAAATTCTCTATTTACTAATGCGTCATACACTGCTGCATCGGCTTGTTGACTGTTTAGAAAACAGTGATTTTCATAAGGTATAACCGTAAACCTGAATATTTTCTATACATTTTTCTTGTTTGTTGTTTTTATCAGTTAGTATACAATAATTGTGAGGATGGATTAAATAAAAGTTTGTAATTTAGTCTTCGTTTCCCTTGGTCTTATACACAGCAAACTATACATATACGCCTTGCATATTATTCCATTTTGTACCGAATCGCGTCATTCAATATCCAATATTTACAATTCCTCTTGTACGATTAAAAACAATCTCAAATCTCATAAACCTGTGCGTATAAAAAAAAATTCTATTTTGAATCTTGAATCCTGACCAACTATTTTTTATCAAAAACATTTTTGTTATCAATCCGATTTCAAGAAAATTACAACAATAATATAATATATAGTACATATATAGTTTGTTGACACTAGACATTGTCGTTTAATTACGTGAACGAGATTGAGATTAGAAAAAGAAAGTCACTGAATATTGATAAAAATGTTCAAAATACATATTGTAGTTAGAAATGACCAATTGGACATTGAACGATTAAGTGCATGCATGCCATGTGTATGAAAATAATATAAAGCATGAGATTTTTTTTTTAGGTCTCATTTACTCATTTCATTGTCATTTTATCTGTGTGTATTCTGTGGACAGTGAGTGTACAAAATACTTACGTCATCTTAATCTGGATCAAGCATGCATACTTAGTAAGTATTACTTACTTACGTTCAACAAGTAAGTAAGCTGAGAGTTGAATGAAATAGTAAAAACTATAAAAATTTGCTGCGTAGTAGTAAAATGTCAGTCATTTAGTCAGTCAATAAGACTTTTGACGGAGGATGATGAGCCGATCGAGTAGTCATGAGTTCACGTTTTAATTTCATTCAATTTGTCATGTTCATGTAGAAAAACTCAAAGGTCACAAAACTTAAACTCAAACAAGCTCGATGAAATCTCTGACATTCTTTCCTCACCACAAGTGAAAAACATGATTGATAATCGATATTCAGTCCATTATTAAATGATTTATTCGATGCTCATCTTTCATCATTCTACATTTTAATAACTATAAAAATATGTTCTTGTCTAATACTAAATTGCATTCGTCATGTATTACTCTATTTTTTTGAGAGAAAAAAATGGTTTAGTATGTATTTCAATGGATGAGATATATATATATATATATTCGAACACAGATTGACTAACTCCAGGAAGACACAATTTCATCATCTTTGTCATCTCAATCTGGTGATAATAAGTAGATATATGAACCGCCAAAAAGTTCTATGAATAGGACAAAATATTGATTTCTGTCCAAGTTCTAGGAAATGAGGTCAGAAAGAAATGCCATGTGAGATTCTCTATCGCTCTCTCTCCCTACATTTTTGCTCATGATATCTCTCGTTGATATTGCACTATATACTTTTCTGTATCTCTCTTCTCATTTGAATTTTGAATGAAAAGCATTGTATTAGCATATGAGTACATGTGCAGTGTGTAAAGTTTGGTGAGAGTGAGCAGAGCACGTTGTTATCTTCTCCGCTCTCACAACTGTAACCAAATACTACCAACAAATCAGTACTTTTACACACACACATTAGACTAACATGATTATATATTTAGATAATCATCCAATATGCATATGCATATTACACTTTACCATACCAAAATAGCTGACTTGCTAATATCTAACTAAGATATAATAACTGGAAGACAGAAGCGGCAGTGGGAAAAAAATTCTTGGATTTGAGTAAGGAAATTTCAAAGAATTGATACGACATATGAAGAAGACATTCAATTAAAAAGCGTCGTAGTAAGCAAATCTTTAATTGTAAGTATAATACACTCATAATACTCAGTAATACTATAACATTAACATATATATTAAATATGTATCTATGAATATTCCGTCCATACATTTTATTGGTTTTATATAGTCACATTTTAATTGAACATTGCATCAGTCAATGTCTGGTCTTGATTCTTGGTAAAATAATAGTTGTTGCGGACCGGCGTGACCCTCAATTTTACAACGGCCGGGTTTTCAGTTCCTGGAACAAATTACATAAAAAGGTATATTATTATTATGATGATTTCCAATTTTATTCTACACACATATGTAACACAGGTGAAGTAAGTAAGTATTACGATAGACCTACAATGGTATAACAAATAGAATGGGGGAATGCCGTCTATATAATTTATATAATAATGATGGACAGGAGGAGAGGCAGACATATGGCGGGAAGCCAGGCGAGAACGAGAAACTGGTGCTCTAGCTTCGCCCCTGAGTAATGAGGAATGAAATAGACGACTCAACCAGTAGCATTTATTTCATCAGCTTTTATTACTACCACAGCTACGATTATATCTGTAGGTACTATTTAGCTTTGAATGCCGTTGGCCACGAAAAGGGGGTGCACTTGGCCAAGAGCTTGTTTACAATCATCAAAGCCCAAAGAATTCCTGAGGTATTTATTGACTGCTTTTCTCTATTCTTAGTTCAGTCTAACTTTTGACAACAAATCGAGAGCATTAAATACTATATAGAGAAACATTTCTCAAATTCTTCAAAGATTTGCCTTCTGCAATACAAACACAAGCTGTTTATACACACACAACTGTATCAATACACATTTATTGAATTGAACGAGTTTAGTTGAAAAATAATCATTACTGAATAAAATCTACTCACATTTTACAAGTGTGTGTACTAAATAGTATTGAGATATATTTTCAAAATAAGTATACACAAAAGCATATATATATATACTCACGATCAGTTGAGTACCGAATGGAAGATAAGTTATCGAGTAGATTTAAACTTGAGAGAGAGAGAGGAGACAGGGAGAAAAAGCTTTTCTGTTGTGTTTACAGTATATAATTAAGTAAAAAGAGAAAACAAATAGGATAATTTAGATTGTTTTACATTGGTGACACTGTGCGAGTTTTGTGCTTTGAGTTTTAAAGTTAAAAAAATATCCGTGATCAGTTGTATATTGAGAATGGAATTAGCTCCAGTTCCAGCAAATGTTTTAAGAGCTATCGGTTCCAAATTACACAAAAGTTACGATACAATGAGTAATAACTTGAATAATAACTGTAATCACAATAACTCTAATTGTAATCATAATAACAACGACAACAATTATTTTGACATCATGGCCGAGTTAGACTTGGACGACGAGTGTGATGACTTCTTCAATTTCCACGATGAATTCCCCAGTGACAACAATAATAATAATTGTGGAATTGACTCGGACAATTGGATGTGTAAAGATTTAGTTCAATTGTCCTCAGAAATCCAAAACATGTCTACAGAGGATCTTCAACTTGACCCAACGACCTTGCGAACGACCCTCAGGAGAAATGCAAGTTTCGATCGGTGTTTCTTCCAGTCGAATGAGAGGAAAGTGTTGGTCATTTACACTGGAGGAACCATTGGCATGGTCCGATCCAAACGAGGAGGTAAAATATCATTCCCATTATGTCAATCCATTCCATGTCATTGATATTGATATTGAATTCACTCAATCATTGTACGTATATGTTTTGTTTTGTTTATGTTTCGTGTATACATAACTCATGCAGTGTTTATACTCTTGTTATTATAGGTTCGCTCATCTGTGCACCAAATATGTTGGAGAATACAGTGAGGAAATTCCCACATTTGCATGACGATGATTACGCCAAAGTACGATTTGGGGATGCTGTTGGTCAAAATGGACTCACGCCGTTGGTTCTCCCGTAAGAAAACATCAATTCTCTTTTATCTTATTATTATACACATGGAGGAAATTTCTCAACACAACTTCAATATCATTGATTCATTTAATAATGTACTCATTGTTTTGGGTAAACTGCAGGGAAATTCCTGGGGAAAACTTCCGAGTGGTCTACACAATCTATGAGTATGATCCATTACTTGATTCGAGCAACATGACAATGGATGATTGGATCCGAATTGGGAAGGACATCAAAGTAAGCACATTTTGTAACAAAACAATACCTCCTGTTATCAGTCCACTCTCGTCAGTATATACCAAGTTACAAACGTAACCGATAGAATTTTCAAGTTGGGATTTCCGCGTTGACGAACTATTGAGTTTGTTATGAAATATCATATCGATGGTGTGTAACTATATAAAATATGATTTGATATAATTTTATAGGACAATTATGAAGCATTCGATGGCTTCGTGGTGCTACATGGAACGGATACCATGAGCTGTAAGTTTGTCTATATGCATGAATTGCCTAATCCGTTTTCACATGCTCATATTTTGCTGTATGTATTCACACAAATATACGTATTAGATTAATTAATTAATTATTAATGTTCAAAATTTGAAAATTACAGACACTGCCTCCGCGTTGTCCTTCATGATGGAGAATTTGGGAAAATCTGTGGTCATTACTGGATCACAAATCCCACTTTTTGAATCCCGTTCGGATGGCCGAGATAATTTCTTGGGTGCATTGATCATGGCTGGATCTTACATTATTCCTGAAGTCACATGCTATTTTGGTCATCGTCTCTTCCGTGGAAATCGCATCACCAAAGTATGTCCATTGATATATATGTATCTATATGATCTACATGCACACAAATAGTCAATTCCTCCTGCATGCACTCATTAATTCATTTAATTAATTAAATTTATGTATTTACTATCACTTTAGGTGAGTGCTGACAGTCTGAATGCCTTTGACTCTCCAAATATGACACCACTAGCTACCATGGGAATCAACATCTCAGTCAATTACAATAATGTGTTCAGACCTCGAAGCATCTCCAGTTTCCAGCTGAATACAGCACTGAATCGGAATGTGGGTCTGTTGAGACTTTTCCCTTCCATCACTCCAGAGGCTGTAAAAGTTTTTCTTCAACCACCCACCATGGGCGTGGTTCTTCAAACCTACGGAGCTGGTGAGACTCAGTTTTTGTTTTACTTTTTAAGATTGAAGACTGTATATGAAGACTCATTAAATTTTCTTTGTTCTCATCATTGATAATTTATTTTGATTCCATGAATTCTATTCAGGTAATTTCCCGACAAATCGAGTAGATTTACTTGAAGAAATCCAAAAAGCTTCCAAACGAGGAGTTCTCATTGTCAATTGTACTCAGTGTGGACATGGAAGTGTGTCCGCTATATACGAGACAGGGAAAACGACGGAAGCGGCTGGAGTCATCTCCGGATGGGACATGACTACAGAAGCTGCCCTGACTAAACTCAGTTGGATACTCGGACGTACGGACTGGAGCTTGGAGAAGAAGCGGGAAATGGTTCAATGTAACCTGAGGGGAGAACTGACCAAAGTGACGAAAGCATCCGGCTCCCATCATTTACTGGCATCTGCTAAGAGAGAATACATGGCCGAGCGACGAGACTTGTTATATGGATCTATTGGAACGGGTGGTGGGACGCAACTTTCTTCTTCTCCTCCCAATAGTTCAAATGGACTCGCGGGACTAGATGTTGTGAATAGAATCGTCCGAATTGTGGCTGCAAGTCTTCGAATGACCTCACCCGAGGAAATTGAGGGCGTGAGACGAATCCTCGCCCCATCACTATCCTGTGCTTTAATCGCACAAGCTTGTGACTCGGATTTTCAACTTCAAAACTTGGATGCTCTCTTTGGGGATTCGGAAGCTGAAATCTCTGTTTCTGATGTGGGCACATTGGGGAGGACGATGCTCCATTTTGCCTGTGCTTTGAATGATGTTCAAACAGTGGAATTCCTACTCCAAAAAGGTGCATCTGTACATGCTCGGGATAACCGAGGTTTCTCTCCATTAAGGGAAGCCATTGATTTCAATTGTCATGAAGTCATTCCCATTCTCATCAAATGTGGGGGTCATCTAACGTTGGAGCCCATCGCTCTCGGGGCTGAACTTTGCCTGTAAGTGTTCTACACTAATTAACTAAAACTCCAAATTTCTATACAATAATTCATTATAAATAGCTGAAAAACTAATATAATAATTAATTATTTTTTTACTATTGTTTTTTTTAGAGCGGCTAGTAAAGGGGACGTGACGAGACTTCAATCTTTCCATATGGCAGGTGCGAATTTGAATCAAGCTGATGCATGCACAAGGACTCCATTACATGTAGCTACAGAAGCTGGACATCGAGCCACTGTCGAATTTTTGCTCCAGGCTGGTGTCAATACATCCGTCAAAAATCTTTTCAAGCAAACACCATTGGAGATTGCCCAACTCCTCAACTACACTGAAATTGTAAATTTATTTCCTAATAGCGTTTCTTCACAGGAGCTGCTCGAAGTCAATCGTCATCAGAATTGTAATGGTTTCCCACTTATGAGTAATTGTAATAGCGATTGATGTTTAATTAGGAATTATTATTATTATTATTATTATGTTTTTTTTTTATAATTATTCGATATAATTATTACTTCATTTAGCTATCGTTAGAGTCCAGATAAGGAAATATAATATATTATACCAATGCCAGTCATTATTATACGAACTCCCATTACAAGACTTACTATTTTTCATAAACATAGGTTAGTTACAGTTATTATTAGTCATTAGGTCCTTAGTGTACACGAATTTCTTCCCCTATTTACTATCTCTATACTATTTAAAATATCTTATTTTTAACGTATAGTTTATAGTATAAACTTTATACTCGTATCACATTATTTCATTGTCATTTTCGTATACAAGTGTAAATACCTGGATGGACAATTGAACCGAGATTATATAATTTATTTATCGCATTAGTCTATCTGCGTGCGCTATACTATTATAGTTGATAGTTATACCATATTAAGCCAACCAATTTAAATACCAAACTATTTTGTTATTGATTGTGAATTTTATTTTACTTTTATAGTATACAACCGTTGTACTCCTACATATTTACATATTATTGTGAATCATTTTATTCATTTTATTCTAGTATATACATTATGTGATTAATAATTTTGTATTTTTGCTTTACTTCAAAGAAAAATAATAAATCCATACACTGAATATTAAACATTCGCGATATCTTTCCATTTACATTTCAATTGCTGGGAATGTTTCCAGCAAGTTCTATTGACTACGGTGGTGTCTGCGTCAAACTGTGTTGAGTAGGGTACTGTTGAGTGAATGCCTTCCACATTCGAAACACACAGACACACATAGAAAATCAAAAAGTTTGCATCTTTATCAAAGTAGCTTCAACATATGAGGCACCAGACAAAAGCTATACATATGAGTGAAATACATTTTCTCAGACTGCCTGCAGTCTGTGCCAGTGTGAGCTTGACAATGGAACGAGAAGGGAAACTTTTTTTTTCAGTCCTTTTCCGAATAAATCCTTGTCCCCACAATTCCCTTTATTTAGAAAACTCACACTGACGATATGGTGAAATAAAACATTGTTCTATTTTTTATACGATTATTAAAAATCAAATCCTATGTGCAAAGTGTTTTCTTTCAGCCGACAGAGAAGTTGTAGAGACATTATATTACATATTACAATGTCCAAGTGTCCAGTCCAGACCTTTAAAATATTTCATATGGCATAAAAGTATTGTCATAATTTGAGATTTTCTTCCTTCTCAAAAAAAAAAAAGAATTAAATAATGGACGACCGGACAATCGACAAGGTTTTTGCAGGGTGTCTCGAAGAACTTCCACCCGTCAGCTCTAAAATTGTTCGAATTTTCACAAGTTCAACTTTCACTGGTAATTTACTGTTCCCTCTGCTACTATATGTATTCTTGTACTTACTTTGGACAGATATTTTCATTTATAGTTCTTTAAATACATAAATATTCTCAGACACAACACTGGAGAGAAATACTTTGATGGCTGAAGTTTATCCCAAAATCAAAGAGTACTGTCGAGAGAAACATGGACTGGAATTTCAGGTATACGTTTGTGTGTGTGTGTGTGCACCTTCTACCCGGTTTGCCGTTTTTGTTTTGTTCTTATTAGATCAATTAAACTTTTGTATATCCTGCGTAAAAAAATCTCTCAGCTGTCTCAGTAAAATGCTTTGCCAAGTTGTTGTGTGACATGCACAAACTTTGAACACTTTGGTTCCGACATGGAATATTCACATAGCTGAATACCAAATACCACATAAGCTTATTCTGGAAAGATAAAACAACAAAACACGTGTGCCTGTATTAGATTTTGCTGTTGGTTACATTTTGTATATAGGTTGTGGACATGAGATGGGGGGTTCGTGATGAAGCTACGGATGACCACATGACCACGGAATTGTGTATGCGAGAAATAGGAAACTGTCAACGTCTGTCCATGGGTCCTAATTTCGTGGTTAGCTCTCTTTTTTTCATGTCCTTGTCATAAGCATATGTGTACACCATAAGATATATCAATTTATCTTAATTAAGGACAATTGTCTTTTCATGCTTTCTATTTTCGAACTCCCACTCTCTCTCTCTCTCTCTCTCTCTCTCATGCAAATTCATACACCGTACAATTCAATGAATTGAATTCCCACACAATAAATGACACAATTTTCTGATTCGCCAGTTGAACCTTAAAAACCTATACGTGTAATCCCTCAAGTCTTGATCATTTTAGCCGATACGTATATTTCAAAAACGAAAACAACAGGTTTTTTATCAATAATAATAATACAAAATGATGGACCATATACAAAAAAGGATATTTTTTCGTGATGATCTCCTGATTGTGCTAAGAGCAGAGAGGTTTTATTTTTGCACAGTAATAAAGGTAAACGGTCATATATGTAATAGACAAGAGAGTAGGTATTTGAGGTGTTGGCCTAGTATGGAATCTATAGAATACAGAGTACAGCAGAGCATTAGTATGTATATGGATGAAGAATGGAAATAGATTGACTGCTGCATTGACTGGCAAAGTTTTACCAGTTACCCGTTAGCCGAATTAATCTAGATTCCCTACTTGGTCAATCGATACCCGTGACAAGCACGGACTGTAACCAGCTATACTACACAGATTAAAGATCGCTCGCTTCACTCGCCCTCCCTACCAGATATGCAGGTTGATTGGAAATAATTCAGCCACAG
>JAIUND010004790.1:0-10988 GCA_034699125.1 Gisinianus flammeolus
TTTTATTCAATGCTATAAAACCATTCTTTGTTGTAATAATAGCAATTATTGTATTTACGTTTTAGACCCAAATTCAAAGTCAAAACGGAAGTACTAATATTTCTAGTCCTTGTGAGCCCGGTGGTTTTACATATGAAAAGAAAATGTCAGCAGTGTTCGGCCTTCCTTGTACATTGTACTCTGGAAACTCATTTCCTGCTGCATTTGATGTAATGTATTTCATGCGTAAATATATATTTACTTAATCATTTTGTTTGTTGTGTAAGGTTAGTTGAAATGGTATACACTTATTTACAATTTCCCGGTGTATTTTTTCCTAGAGCGATACCGTTTTCACTTTTATCGGTTCAAACGACGTTAGCAGTTGCCAAAGTAATGTTTCCTTCTTGACGAGTCCAGAGTTGTGTCCACGCTTGGGGTCACGTCACTGTCTAAATGCGTCCACATTCCCCGATGAATTACTGAGTAAAAAGTTTTTGGCGTATTCAGCGTTTGGGCATATCATGAACGATTTGAATATGTCGAGTGTGGTACGCAAAAATGAGTTTCTCCAGAAACTTGAGCTACTATGCAATGAGTCTTATGCACACCTGGCCTTCATCCATTCCACATTTCAAATCCGTAATTCACACTAACAAAACAAAAACTAATTACAATGAAATTCATTCAGTAGTGTGTAATAATTTACAACAAATATGAATTCTATGTGTTGCAGAATTATCGCTTCGACAATTGGAAGAGCTTTGTTTTGAAGGGCAATACATTTATGCTCTCTTAACTAAAATTTTCAAATTCTCATCTGATAACGATTGGCAGCGTCTTGAATTTACGACTGAGGTATGTTTGAAAAAACGATATGTCCCTGCTCTTAATTATTAAATCATATTACGTTAATAAAATTAATGATAATAACTGATTACCTATGTATATATAGGTATCTGGTGTGGGTCTAAGTTGGTCTTTTGGCGTAAGTTTGGGATTTATGTTTTATAAACTACACTTATATAAACAAAAACTTATTTTGTATTATCCTTGTTTTCTTTTTACAAAATCTTCAATAGTTCATGCTCAACGAGACTATGTATATGCAGAAAAGTTTCTCAAGCCCGGAGATGACAACAATGACATTTTGCATGCTTCTCGCCGTATTCACTTTGTTACTTGTGTTTGGAATCATGTTTTTCTTTCACGCTAAGAGACTAAGTGCTTCATCATATGAGAGGTTAAATTACGATATCTAATCATCATTATATCATTTCTTGCTCATTAAGTTGTGTCACGCTTAATGCTTATTGTTTACTGTGATCCAAGCAATTTAATGTATAGATAGTCCTTTTAGTATTAGTTTTACACAAATTGCGAATACGTGTCAGCGTTATATATGTGTGAAGTATGAAGTATGTATGTGTCAAAATTTTCTAGTAAAATGGATATAACATAGTGTTGTATTCACAATAGGGGAATTTTTCTGTTTATTTATAATGTATGCGTCCCTAAAGTATTAAATACCAAGTATTGCAGGGGTATAACAAAAACCTGGATTTAGTGCACTATAGGGGTATATAGGTTGCAAATAACACTTGAAAGTAGTAAAAAGGAGCTTAAATTATTATTTTGTCACTGCATTTATTGTGGAAATTCGATTAATACCTGCTACCAATAATATACGCATTTAGCCCGTTTTTTTTTTTTTTTGAAATTCTATAATTGTTATATTGTTTTATGCTCAGATCAATATTGTTCCTATGAAATTTCCTATGAAAACTAGGTGGGCAAGAAAAAACAAAACAGACAATGTGGAAATGATCAATTACCAAGTTCATAAAGTCAAGAAATAGTTTAACATGATGGTATCTAATAATATGATACAGTATCATGATGATATATAGGTATGTGTGAATTCTGATATTATAGTTACAAAATTTCGTATATTGAGGGACCTTAGTAATAATAAGTGATTATTGCCCAACCAAAAATTTCTTTTCCCAATAATTACTAATTATTACTGTCAAACATGATTATGATGGAGACACGACTCTTCTATGAGAATGTTGTAATGAATGTACATACGTAATTTTGTCTGGGCCGTGAACGCTTATATAACATATACGATTACAATAGGAAATTAATAATGCATCTTAGGTATTTCGTTCCGTGTATTTGCAGTAGTTATTATTTTCTAAAAACACCTTGAATCGAAAAAAGAATTAATGGATATGTAACGGAATCCTGACCACATGAAAATTGTTTAATTTACTTTAGTACCTTTTTCATGTGGATTAAATGACATGTCAGCAGTTACCTAAAGATTTAAAAAATACAGACTATTATACAGTGATATTTAGTTACCATAATATCCGTTGTTTACATGACATATACATCATGGGATTTAACTTGTAAGTTTTCCATTCAATCATTTAACTTAAATGTATGTATTTAGAGTTGTGGACTTCTCCAGTCCTTATTTGCATGGGTTAGTGCCTTATCCTTATTCTTTCTAATGTTCTGTAACTAAATATGTAGTCGGTGAATTATAAATTGTAATTCGATCTTCAGTCATGTAATGTAATACGTAAAATGCAGATTTCTAGTTCATATTTACTATACCTATTTTAAATATTTCCTACAACTGGATTAACGTTGTTAATTTAACCAAATGCTCAAGTATACTGTACTAAACGGTTCACTATTCTTTTGTGTTATTCTATATTTAAACAACAATAAACATAAATTGTGATTAATACACTTGGAATTAGTTTGAAACAATCGTACTTTTATATACCTATCCATGTTTGTATCAATAAATAGTCGGTTTCTATTTTGTCAATCTAAACAAAGATACCCACGACATAACACTGGGGAAAATAAACTTGAATATTTAATTTAAGAAATTCCAATTTTTCTACACACTATACAGAAAATCATCGGGGTATGAGGACAAAATCGCAAATCGTTTCAGTCTTATGCGAAAAGTTTCAGTAATTTCAAAAAATTACACCTAATTACAAAGACTCGTGCACTCGTATTTACCGAGTAAATTTTGCTCCATTACACGCAATTTAACTGTCTTGTTGTTTCTTAAAAAAATTATACATTACAAATAATATATTTTTTCATTACAAGAAACAAACATGTATCGAGTAAGCTAAAACATTTTCTGTCGAATAAATGGTTTTTCATTGACCAACTTATAATGCCCATTTAAAATTATTTCCTTACTTGACTTTGAAGTTGGAGAATCGAAGTTGGTATTCATGAATTAAAGTATGAAGAAGAAAACGCATTGGCTTTGTATCGATTTCCCCAAGTTTAATTTTGCAGTTACAAATTACAAGATGTATTTTCAATGTTTTTTATTCTAAAATATATGTTCCACACACTATTACATCATCTCTGCATGTCACACTTCTTAGTTCGTTTTCATTAAGAATTTTACATTTAATTATGCATACTTGTTTGTCAGTAAAGTAAGGTACAAATATAGTAAGTCAAATTTGGCCGTACTTACATGATATACCGTATAGGTATAATGCTTTGCAACACTATCAACCTCTTACAAAGATTCGATTGGGTACACGTAGACTCTTTCTTGAAATGTTACGTATGCGAAACAATTTTTATTCACCAGTTTACAGTTGTTTTCATCAGATGGATCTTCCCGGATTCCATACGGGCCGGCGAAAAATGCTGCCACACTGTCTTCAAAATGAAAACGAATTGGCTCCTTCCGGTCTATCAAATAAGTGGAGCCATCCCAGCAGCAAGCAACAACTTTCCCGTTGACTTGATGGATAGCTAATATTTGATTATCCACTTGAGTTTTTCTGAAATTTTTAATCATATTACAATCATAATTTTAGAATTCTAATCTCAGCGATCATTTTGCTCCGTACAACATCACAAACTATCTTTCGAAGCTGAATATTTTTTAAAAGAATTAAAAAACATTCACATACCTTTCGACTGTTTCGTCCCTAGCAAGTATTATTGTTCCATCCAACGTGGCCACACCATAGGCATCAAAATCTTGGCCATCCGCGGAAGAAATGTTTCCAGCTACTTCAGTTGAAATATTTGGATTTTGCATGTGGTTCAGGTCAAGGGCGCGATATTGTATTGTAATATTTTCTGATGGTGACTCATTGCGAACTCTGGAAATGCAAAACATTCCATTTCCCATAATGATATATTTATAAAGCGGAAATTAATTTTTTGATTGTACTTTAAATTTATATTATGTACATTCAAGTAAGTACATTGAAAGCTTACAGGCATCGTTCTTGTTGCGGAGTCCGAATTTGCTTGTTACCACTTCCAGATTCATTATTCAGAGCTCCGGACGAACCAGATGAGGATGCATGATTCGAAGACAAGGAACGTTTAGTTGGTTTCTTCTCTATTACGTCACGGAATTCGAATACAAGTAAATAAGTAAGTAATTTAATGACCAAAATGCTAGATGGTAATATTTTCACTAGAAATTACAACGATCCAAATTTAACCTACCATGTAAGAATATGATGCTCCCCCCTGGTTGACCGACCAAAATTGAACAGAATTTATCCCGTTTTTGTAAAGCTACACTGCCGATTTGATTAGCAAATTCCCATTTGTTTACTCCAAACAGCCTTCCATCGTATACTTCACTGCATTCTGATTTATTGTCATCTTCCTTTTCATCTGATTTTGATAAATTTCTTTCATCCTGAAATTAAAAAAAAATAAATAATTACGATCACATAGTTCACATGGTACAAGCTTTGAAATAACAAACGTATGAAATGGCATTTAAATTAACCTGTGTGTAGTCAAAAACAGACTCCGTGCGCCACTGGTATGTTCTCAAAACTCGATCGGTCAATCCAACAACCATTTCAACGAGTTCATCTTCATTTACATCTCCCAAATGTAAGGTCTTGGCATTTGGCGGTATCCTTTGAGAATGAAAAGGCCATATCATGCTGCATTCTGCAGATGCACCCTGTGTCGGACTTTCAGACTCATCTGGTTTCGGAAGAAAACTTGTTTCAGACTCAACATCAAAAATATGACACCACCCTTCTACCGAGACGACGACCAAAACATTTCTTCCAATATTTAGTAAATCTCCAATTGCGATAGCTGCAATTGTGCCCAATTCCGAGGATGTAAAGATACATTTTCTTTCACGATAAATTGCGAGGACACCAGCAGAGTTGCCGAGAACCAATTCATTGAGTCCATCATTATCGACGTCTCCAAACGCAATCGCATTCTTCAAAATACTACCCGAAAATTTCAACTCTATACAGTCGACTAGAGATAGTGTTCTCATTGTAAAAGCGTTTCTATCAGATAAACTTTTAAAGTTATTTTGTACATTGAGTACAGAAGAAAAGACAAAATCGAATAACGTTCTGAACTTTCTAAAATCTCATTACGTCCTTCTTTTGAATAAAAATATTCTAACCTACTAACCTATATACTATATCATTTCAGTTTCAGACAAATTCCAAATTATTCAACTATTATGCAGACTACACATATGTTCTTGTATAACACTTGTTCTTCTGTAAGATGACTAATTCAACACAAGGAAATAAAATATTAGAATTTTAGAAAAACAAACTTTAAAAAAAATCAAATGCGATATAACATTATTATTATTCAAGACGAGTGTCTTTTTGATTGTTTTCGTAGCTGCTCTCTTATTTTAAGTGGCTATCTGACACACAAAGTTATTCAGGCTAATATACTTGGCTTGGTATTTGAAGGCGTTTTTTCGTCTGTAGGTGGTTCTTCGACTTGACTAAGGAGTTGCCAACGGTGTGGTGGCCAAACTATGAATGTAGCTTTGCTTTTGATTAACCCTACCGCAACTATAGATCCAAAAAAAGACCATGATTATTATATCATATTCACTTAGTTATGAATATAGAATAAATTGTTCAATTGAATAGTACTGTCTCTTACCTGCTCCAAAAACATTCGAGTCCAACGAATGTCCTATGTGATCGCCTTCTACCCAACAATATCCTTGTGGGATTCTGACGTATGACCTTTTGTATCCATTCGTCTCCACAATATCACCCTGTTAAATTAGAATTGTACACATATAAAAATACCATTGTATTAAATACCATAGGCTATAAAATCTTGGAAAGAATTTTAGATTGTGTAAATACTGCGGGTTGCACTATGTGTGTATTATACGATCGACTATAAAAGCAATGAAGTTATAAAAACAATTAATTACCCCTAGTCCTATTACTCGCTTGATTAACCTAATTTTTGGATCTTTGGGTGAAATGAGGGAGACTATGTCTCCTCGAGATATGTCATATGAATTATTAGCTATCGGCCAATTGTACAAAAATACGTAGTCACTATTTCGGGAATTATTTGGATTCAAAACTGGTTGCATTGACTGACCCTCAACTTTTGCTACGTAGCCGATTACGTCTGTAAAAATTAAATATAATCAAAATATTAATGTCAAACCACAAAATGACAATGATGTATCATTATACATGAATTAACAAGTAGAATTATTACAAAATCTTATTGAAACTCTACCAATAAATGTGATCCCAGCAGGAATGCTGATAACTAATGACTTAAGTAAGTATTTGAAGTTGGTATAAAACATCAAAAACGTAATTTATAAGAATAATATTACAGACTGAGACACAAACCAGTTTGATTTGCTAGATTTATAATTGATAATTGTAAATGGATAGAAAGTTACTTATAGTGTTATAGTTAGCTTAAATAGTTGGACAATTTATTTATGTAACAATTGTAAGTCACAATTTGTACCAACTTTAACAAGAGATAAATATTCAAAAATACCACCTTGCACACCATGTGGACAAATTCTCAACACAAGTGTTTAAACACATGTATATGTACATATTTAAGTACTGTCCAATGGACAGTGTCCATTGTGACTTGTCGATCGCGCATTAATGGTCCTCTGATTGTGAGTGCCTATACCCTTGGACCCTTGTCCCTTAAAAAGATACCAACTTCGTTCACATTTTAAATGCAAAATAAGGACATATATATCTATACATAAAACTGAATAGATATGTACCGCCCATCCGCCTCATTCAATAATTTTTATTCATTTGGACAACTTTAATGCTATTAGAACGAACTACATATTTATTTACAAAACAGAAAAGTGTAAAAAAATTATATAGAAATACAATGTATATTTTTGTAGTCATTTTCCACAGTTATATGATTTTTTAGTAGGTACAAACCGAAGAATATAATATAGGTATATATACAGAGTAATACAGACTCTGTGTACATTTATAACTAAAACATTATTGCTATAAAAACTATGAAGAATTTGATTGTGTATTATATACAAGTACATCTGGAGCATTTCTATTATATGAGCTTTCAAAATTTTCTCTACCAGAAAGAGAAAGTCTGTTGATTTCGCCTTTTGGCTGATGGGGGCCTGACAGGTCCAGGTAACACTCTCCATCCCAATTCAGCCATATTGTTCCGAGTTTGTGGGGAAATTAGTTTACCTGGTGGAGTAATCGGTGGAATAGGAGCTGAGGTGGTAGTGCTAAAGATTAACAATCCTGTTACATTTTTATCATTATTCTCTGGTGGAACTGTAGAAGACTCATCTATTGGAATGCTCGGGATTATTGATGACGTCTCTGTTGGAGCCAAGGACGAAGTATTACTCTCGTTTGATGTTGATAACAGTGGTCTACTGGTCTCCGTAACTGGTGTCTGTAGTGTTGGACTAACGTTGACCGGTTCATTGGCCAGGAGTTGTGGTTGTTGTTGTTGTTGTTGTTGTTGTAGCTGGTAGTACTGACTTTGTTGGTTTGGAAGTGGGTTTAGAGGCGGGGGGTGTGAAAATTGTTGATAGTTGTTTGGAGAGTTTTGATAGTGAAAGTTGTTATTTTGTGAATTTGGTCTTTGGATAAACGGTGGTAGTGGTGGTTGCATTGATTGTTGCTGGAATGGAAAATATGGTTGTTGAATTATTTGTGTTGATCTAACTGGATAAACATATTGAACTGGACGTTGTGCATTGTTAATATTGATTCCAGAATTCCGTGTTGGGAAATTAGCAAACTGTTGGGGTGTCTGAGGAGGATGAGGAAATGGGGAATTTGAGAATTGTGGTCTCAGTTTGTCATTATTAGCTTGAGTTTGAGACTGTACTGGCAGATTAAACACAGCTTGAATTGGCTCTATAAAAAAACATGTTTTATTTTTAACAAATAGCAAAATATAACTTATTATAATATATTATATATAAGTATTCTAATTGTCATGATTAGATGCGGTTTGTGAATTCAAGAATAATTTTACCCCTTTGAATGAATGGAACACCTTTACAACGACAAGTCGAGTCTTTTAAATTACAGCCACCCTCTGTCCCATTGCGGATGTGTCTGCAAAATGAATTACACAAGGCAGTGGTACTGGGACTTCCATCACAAATCAATCGTTGTGGAATCGGTCGGAAAGGCTCAGCTAATATGTGTGAGGGTGGGCTTAAAGTGCTGTGTGGTGCTGGTTCTTGGTCTTGAAGTACTCGAACTATTCAGAGTATATATACGTCGAAATATATTGTACATGAAAAAATACTTACGTTTGCAATATAAAGATGGTAAAAATAATGATAGTCAATTTAATTAACCTATGACCGTTGTATTTCCAAAAGTTTCACAAAGACACGATACTTCATCTTTAGCACAATTCCCAGCCACATGATTCCCTTGGTGGAGTGATTTGCAGTAGTCATCGCAGAATGCATTCGCCATGTGATTCTGAGATTTGCATTCCAGGAGTGCTCCTAAAATTATCACAACAAAAATTACACAATTAATAGGAAAAAAATATATGTACTAGTACCTATAAATAAGACGCATTTCTTATACAGTTTTTAAAATGTTGTATACAAACTTGATGAATTTTAATATTTCCGTACCACTGGCAATGGAAATGCCGATGAGCGTCACAAGTATGGTTGTGGAGATGGACAACATTTTTCCGGATTTGTCAATACTTCGTTCTGTATGTGTGACTCCTCACTAGGCGAGATGCAAAAGTGTACTGAAATGTTCTCAGATCCTTTTCATTTTCCTGCTCTTCATGATGGGGAATTCACACAGATCAAGGAGCCAGGTGGTTTCAGGAAAAGTATAAAATAAATGCCCATACCACTGGTAGGCTACCAGCTTACCTGGTACTGGTACGTCTATGAGTACCTATAAACACATCTCTACATTATTATGACAAAGCGAGAGAGAAAGAGAGAGGAACTATATATAAGGGCTCGAGTTTATTGAACTCTCCATATGACCATGAACGACAACGAAGGGCTCAAGATTCAATGGGATAAATATATGTTTGCCTATGTGTTGAGTAACATAAGATGGGAAAACCAGCAAGCTTCAAGCAGGTAAACAATGAAAGGCTTTCCAAGATCATACTTTTGAAGTTTTAACTTGTAAAAGTACTTATATTTGAGTATATATATATCTTTAGAAATGTAAAAAATACAATCCAAACATGCTCCATGAAATAACCGTCTCAATGTTTTTAAATCTACCTTTTCAAGTGATAAGTAGTATGACTCACAACATTTTATTTAAGTATACCCGTTAAAAAAACATTAGTATGTATATATTACAATTTCTCTATACGTGTACGAAACGAACGTCGTCACTTTCCAGTTGAATGAACTATCGTAAGTATATATATGTATATATTAATAATAGAAAGGGGGAATTAATTCTTAGGGTTAGAAAGTGTTTACACTCTTTCTTAGAAAATAAACAAGTTCAAGGTCAACTATCCCTTTCAATATATTCCAAGAAAGTGTCTGCCGTGGATCCTGTGATTTTATGAAGATTGATGAATCGATGCGATGAGTTCTCACTTCGTCATGTACTTGATGTCGTTTGTGCGGACATGGACAGAAACGGAGTATATAGATTGAATCGGTACTTATCGGATGTTCCTGGTGCCCACCTTTTACCTATTGTGGGATTCCTAATTGAGTACACAGCTGCACTCAAAACAAACCATTCATAACTGTCCAGTGTCGGAGATTCATATTATAGTCCAAAACTTCAATTCGATGGTCTTGCATAGAGTTTGTCTGGACGAGGTGCTGTGGAGGTTTATATTCCGCTGGAATTTGTACACTCGCTTTTAACTAGACATCTCTGTCATGTGTTTGAATGGGTTGAGGGTCAGTGTATAGCGTAGATGACTTAAGTTGGTCGGATGTCCACCGGGTTGACCCGGTAATCCCCACAGTTGAGTTGATGTAGAGATCCTTTGAACGAATGGTCGGAACATTTTAATATATATGTACCTGTGTAAAATAGAGAATGCCAGGTTAGGGTAAAACTGACTGGCACAAAATGCTTTACCATGGTGTGTTAATTCCCATACTGTCTCTCATGGGATTTTCCTATATGCTGTCTCATGCAATTCTATGCTGTCTCCCATTGATTTTCCGTATATCCTGCGTCTCTTTCGCAAAGAGAGAACATGGGAACTTCCAATGGGAGACAGTAAGTATGTACCCAGATTTTTTTTTTCCGGGAGAGACAGCAATTGGGACCTTCATGAGAGACTATATATGTGGATTTAACATACAAAATGGTGGAGACAGCAAAGGAAAAGCCCCATGAGAGACAGCATTGGGTTTTACATGGGCGACAGTCACGGAGTTGTAAAATGGAGAGAAGAACGAATATGTACTTACTTACTTACATGCATGTACAGTGTGGCCAATTTATTTAGGGACAGTTTCTTACGACAAAATTTACCGATGGTTGTTTTACGTGTGCGTACATACTAAACTTAGTGTGCGTACATACTAAACTTAGTGTGCGTACATACTAAACTTAGTGTGCGTACATACTAAAATTAGTGTGCGTACATACTAAACTTAGTGTGCGTACATACTAAACTTAGTGTGCGTACATACTAAACTTAGTGTGCGTACA
>JAIUND010004791.1:0-10986 GCA_034699125.1 Gisinianus flammeolus
TCCGTCTTTGTGGGTAAAATTTTGAAAAAATTCAGGGTGACAGAAAAGGTCATGGCAGACAATAATGTCGAAGGACCTACAGCTCCATCTCCAGCCGTTTGACCTTTGGAGCAGGTCTACGAAATTAAGGAAAATAATCATAGTTCGTTTGTGAACTTAACAGACGATATACATATTGTCCTCCTTTATAAAAGTATTTCTCGTCCGAGTCATAGCGAGACCTAAGAAAAGTTGCACAAATAAACGTCATTTTGTAACGTTTTGGAATGGGTTGATTCAAAATTGGAAAAATTGCAATTTGGGGTTTTGATCACGGGAAAATGTAAAGACAATTTTAGTTTTAAATTTTATATAATGGCCGTAAAATTCAAAAAGTTTGAAAATAAAATTTCTGTCACAAAAGTACAAAACTTTTTGCACTTTACCGCCATTAAAATGAAAGCTTGGATTTTCTTTACATTTTTCCGTGGTCAAAACCCCCAAATTGCAATTTTACCAATTTTTTATCAACCCACTTTCCAGAACGTTACACAATGACGTTTATTTGTGCAACCTCTCTGAAGTGAGGTCTCGCAGTGAGATGGACATTTTACATTGGAAAAAAATGTGTTTTTTTTTGAAGGGTTCTGTGATTTTACCCTGTCCGCGTCGCAATACCCTGCAGGCTACAAATGGGACATTGACAACCCCAATTTCCCCGTGAATGGACTTCGATTTGTGGGTTTAATGGTAAGGTTTTTGAGAAAGGGTAAAAAAAAAAATGGTTTGGAAAAATGGGAACAAAACTATATAAATACAGTAGGAATCCTTTTTAAGAGAAAGTCGGCTTTATATAAGCGGCAAATTTTAATCAAAGTAACCCAATGTTGTAATGATAAAATGTACCGGTTGTAAGAGAATATCGGGTATAAGAGACGGATTGTTCGTGTTTGGAGCCTTCTCTTTTCTTATAGTTGTTTTTTGTATCTGATTTCTATATATAGTCGATGATAGATCCTCCACGAGGTGCAGTTCCTGGTGCAGTCGCAATGTGTAGATCAGCTGGAATCAAAGTCATCATGGTGACTGGCGATCATCCAATCACGGCTGCTGCCATCGCCCGAAATGTTGGCATCATTTCAAAAGGTATTCTCATTTTCACACACAAAAAAATCCTTTTGGAATTGTTTAAACATATATGTTACATTTCATCGCAATTGCTCATTCCCCCCCCCCCAAAAAAAAAAAAAACATGCAGAAAATGAAACAAAGGAAGATGTGGCCAAAAGGCGGAACATCCCAGTGGAGCAAGTTGATCATGCGGAAGTGAAAGCAGCTGTTGTGAATGGAACTTCACTTTTGGATTGTGAGGAACAATATA
Source organism: Gisinianus flammeolus (assembly GCA_034699125.1). Classification (NCBI taxonomy): domain Eukaryota; kingdom Metazoa; phylum Arthropoda; class Collembola; order Symphypleona; family Katiannidae; genus Gisinianus; species Gisinianus flammeolus. The sequence continues at coordinate 1,361 of JAIUND010004791.1, forward strand.
ATATAATATACTGACGTACTGTCCATTCATATAAATATTATTTTTGACTTTTTTTGGAGTTGGCGCGCAGCGAGGATGTCATGTCCTTGCAATTTGTAATTTGGAAGCGAAACCAAGTTAAACATCTTTTTCGCTTCCAAATTCCAAGGACATCACATCCTCGCCCGCGCCAACTCCAAAAAAGTCAAAAATCAAAAATCATTTATATATGAATGGACAGTATGTATATATATAAAAAACCACAAACATGTCTTCTACTATACATAGATTCCTTTGAATTTCCTTAATTTTCCAGAGAATTACATAATAGTTAATAGAATTGTATACATTATTTTTTGTTTAGTGTCCAACTCGGATTTGGATTGGATTTTAAACAATCATTCGGAAATTGTCTTTGCTCGAACTTCCCCGCAGCAGAAATTGATTATCGTGGAAGGCTGTCAGCGAAATGGTGCAATTGTGGCCGTCACTGGTAAGGTGTTTGTACTTACTATACAATTGGCTAATGCTTAAATGCTTAAATGCTTAAATGAGAATTAAATGACTGTTGTGTTTCAACTTATAATAAATTGATGAACAAAATAAATAGGGGACGGTGTGAATGACTCACCTGCCTTGAAGAAGGCGGATATTGGGATAGCGATGGGGATTGCGGGCTCGGACGTGGCCAAGCAAGCTGCGGACATGATTCTGTTGGATGACAATTTTGCAAGTATAGTTTATGGAGTGGAAGAAGGCCGCTTGATATTCGATAAGTATGTCGCAACATCTCTTTGTCTTCCTTCCTTCACTTCACCAACCTTTATTTTCCAGTGTGTTTTTCTCATTTGGTGTGTTTCGTTTCTATTTGTTGACAGTCTTAAAAAGTCCATTGCCTACACTTTGTCTTCCAATATCCCTGAAATTGCTCCATTCCTCTGTTTTATCGTCTTTGGGATTCCATTGCCATTGGGAACCATTACCATCTTATGCGTGGACTTGGGGACAGACATGCTTCCCGCCATTTCCCTTGCATATGAAAAGTAAAATTGACAGATTACGACCAAGTGTTGCTTGTTAGATTGTGATAATCAAAAGAACTTTTTGTTGTACAAAATTGACTTTACATATATATTTAATTGTTGTCAAATGAAAAAAAACAGGGCGGAATCAGATATTATGAAGAGGAAACCACGACGGCCGAATCAGGATCGACTCGTGAATGAGAGGTGACTTATTTTTTGTAGTGGTTTTTGGAAAGAGCTCATCTTCCATAACAAACAAAACGACTATAATTTTTTGTATTTTATTTTACTTTATTTTGTATATAGATTGATATCAATGTCGTATGGGCAAATTGGGATTATGCAAGCAGTATGTGGATTCTTTACCTACTTTACCATCATGTTATTGTCTGGATTCATGCCTTGGGAACTTTTTGGCATTCGAAAACGGTGGGAGTCAAAATCGGAATATGTAACCGACTCTTATGGACAAGATTGGGTTCGTCGATCTGTTTTGTTTCATTTCCCTTTATCACAGTTATTTATTTGTTCTTCTTATCCCCCATTACTCAATTCTATGGGTAATCATTCAATGTATATACGTAGCAACCAGTACAGTCGATTGGAAAGAAACTTTACCGCTGAGGCGCTTGCAGACCGCACATCCCTAGTAACCACAACCGTGTTGGATTTTAGACGGGATTTTATGGGGGTTAAAACAAATTTTGGAAAATTTTGGAATTTGGGGGGTTTTGAGGGTGGGAAAAATTATAGACGAATTGGAATGATTGAGAAAAAAATTATACACGCAACTTTTCCCTTCTTTACAATTTTCTTAAAAATTAAAAAAAAAAAATCAAAATAATTTGACATTTAACGCCATAATCTTTTTCTCCATTATTCCAAATGTTCTATAATTTTTCCCACCCTCAAAACTCCCAAATTCCAAAATTTGTTTTTTAACCCCCAAAAAATCCCGTCTAAAATCCAACATGGTTCTGGTTACTAGGGATGTGCCGGCTGCAGGCGCCTCAGCGGTAAAGTTTCATTCCAATCGAGTGTAAAATGTGTTCTTGTTGTAACGTGTGTGTGGTCATTGTATAAAAAACGGGCAGGCGTACTATGCCCGAAAACATCTGGAAATGACTTGTCAGACGGCGTATTTTGCTTCCATTGTCATTGTGCAGTGGGCGGATTTAATCATATGTAAAACCCGGAGGAATTCTTTATTTCGACAAGGAATGACGTACGCTATATAAATACAATACAACACAATAATGAAATAATACAACGGCTGTGTGTGTGTGCAAACCAATTATTATTGTGTTTGCTGTGTAAATAGGTAATACAAACTTGTGCTTGATTTGTGTTTTTGTATATTTTGTATACGTTTGTATATAGTAACTGGATGTTGGATATTGGTTTAGCTGTTGAGACGTGTCTAGCCATTTTCATTTCTTATTGCCCGGGGATGCCGGTGATTCTCAAGACGTTTCCACTACAGTAAGTCAACTGAAAAGACCAACAAAATGGTGAAAAAATATGAGAGAGCATCGCATCGCATCATGATTCTGTGGGGTGCGCAACTGAATAAGATAACTATTATATATATTTTTCATATTTGTTTCAGACTAGAATGGTGGGCTCTTCCACTTCCATTTTCTATCTACATTTGGTGTTTTGATGAATTCCGGAGACTCATGATTCGGAATTATCCTGGAGGTTTTGTGGAATCTGAAACGTATTTCTGAACAACGACTCTCATTTTTAATGAGCATTAACGTTTTGAAGAGAAAGCAAAACAAAAGCACACACATTCGAATTCAAATTGTAATCAATGCTCCCTATAAAAAATCATGTGTGCATATTATATTATAACCTCTGCTTTGAGCTCGGGTTTATTTATTGAGTAAAACACAGTAAATAGTAAAAATTGATGGTGACAAATTAAAGTGATACAGAGGAATTTGGGCGTGTATTTGGTGTACATTCAAAAAAATACTATTGAGTAAGTAAATAATATATCTTGAGAAAACCATATGCCTTGAGCCGCGGTTTACAATTACAACGAATGTACCTATGTCGGCCTATGCGCAATCAAAATATAGCACTTTTAATTCAATGCATTGCCTGATCGTTATTCACACGTCGTCAAAACCTCGAAACCCGATCATTGCAGCCTTGCCTCCTGATTGGGCATAAGCTTTAGCTGTAAACAGTGCTGATGTTGTGGTCGGAGTAAGGAAACGTTCGACAATGATTCCTCCGTTCAGTAAATTGTCAGTCGTTTTCCCGTTCATTCAAATTCGAGGAGACTCAATCAAACAAACAAAGATTCCTCTCTTAAAATCTACATCAACTTTCATACTTCCATTTCCAGCGTGTATTTACAAAAGTTCAGCATATTTCAGAACTGTAACTTTAAAACTATTTGCAAAATATTTGATTCAAATTCCAGTGAAACTGCGTATACAAAGTCAAATCCAGTAAAAAAAAGTGACATTCCTTTTGCTCTGATGGCTCAGCCTTTATTCTTCTTCGACGAATTATACTGGATGTTTCCATGTTAGGAATTTCATCCTATTAGAAAAGGTATTGCCGTGAGGAGAGAGACCATCATGATCGAACCGATGATCAAACAGTAGATCAAAACGATACAAAGGAATCTTCGGAAAGTCCCATCCATCCCATACGCCTTCCCATTATCCCCATTATCCGCAAAATAATAGACACACTGCAATTACCACACATCATCATGATAATATAACAATATTAATAATAATTATATAACACTTGACTCAATTCAACACAAATCAATATCACTCATCGAAAAAACAAAAAAAACCTCGTTTTAATTTAAAAAAAGCAAAAACAGGGGTTTTTATGAATTTTTCGTACAGCTTTGTAAGCTCCGAAAAGTAAAATCGCTTTGGTTAGAGGGTCCAATTGCTGGGCAATCGTGTATTTCATGTAGGATCTCCGTTCGTTTGGTGGTGGACATTGGAATTGTTCCAATTTCCCGCAAAAAACTGATCCGGACCCGAACGCTCCTCCTGCCATTTGATTTCCAGGGGCCCATTGCCTTTGAGAAATGATGGAAATCTCCACAGGGCCTGTCATACAGCCTTTCCGCGGGCTTCTTCGAACGATGTGGAAGTTTAAAAGCACTCCAGTCCAATAATTGGTCACGCTCAAGGTATCCCAACCCCAAACCGACTCTGCATACACCCCCAAATTCAAATTCCCGGACATTATTGGAATTGGCCGCTACGTTGGCGGGACAAAAAAAAGACAATAAGATTCGAAACATTCTCTCACATCATGTTGTTTTGTTTTTGTTTCTTTGTTGAACAGTCTTTTTTGGACGCGAAGTGACTCACAATAACCCCTTGTCTTCTCCGTCGTCTTCCGTAATGACTGGAGTCACTCCAGATAGGACAGTTTGTCCAGAAATGGGGTCCACCAAGTTTCCACTGGATGCAACCAGAGCTGGTCGACCGGATTCGTCCCGGATGTCAACTCTCCCTTGAGTTAGCGCCGTCCTCCTGGACAAGACTTTTTGCAAAGGACAAACAAATATGGAGATTTTTTAATTTTCCCCACACACATTATAATGTTTTAGTAATTTGTTAGTACTTTTACGGATTGGCTATTCCAATAGAAACTTGTATTTTTTTCATGGTGGGACTGGCCATTTTCAAATTGATCCAGTTTTTTTGTATTCTTGTATTTTTTGGAAACGTTAAAAATATTTCAATGTTTTTTTTGTACAGTGGCAACATGATGATCCTCCTTAATATAGAGCTGTGATGTACAAAATTTAATTTAATTGCGTTGAATTCATATTGCAGGGGTGAGCTAATTTAAAATAGGTAATTAAAGTAATTACAATGGATTTTGTAAAAAAAAACAAAGAGTACTTACTGTCCATTCATATAAAAATGATTTTGACTTTGGTTTGGAGTTGGCGCGCGGGCGAGGATGCGATGTCCTTGGAATTTAGAAGCGAAACCGCCTTTTCCTTGGTTTTTCACTTCCAAATTCCAAGGACATCACAACCTCGCTCCGCCAACTCCCAATTTATTCAATACTAATTTTTATATGAATGGACAGTTGACAGTTATATCTATTTACATGGATCGGGGATGAAGTAGAAATTGAAATGAGGGTGGGAATGAAAGAATTTAGCCCAGGACTCGGAAATTGCATCCACTGTTCACGTGGATGGTCCGATATTTGTTTGATATTGGTATTGAGATGGAAACCCACCCAAAAGTGCATTTGAATAAGCTGGAGCCGGCCGAATCAAAGTCATTTTGTCAAAGAAAGGATTTATTGAACACCGCACAGAGAAAATCAAAATGTGTGGATTTCATTAAATAATTAAACAAGACTTACGTTGATGTTTGATTATAATTCTATGAGGACGTCCCATCCGTCGGGCCTTGTATATTTACTATGTAGTAGCACTACTTTGCTGCGTACTGATCACACTATTTTCAACCAATAAAAAGAAGAAAATGGTCCGCCCCTTTCGGCCCTGCCTAACCCCAGCCCATCCTAACCATTCAATTTCATTAAGTTTAAAGCCAGTTTGTATTAACCATTGGGGAATTCGGAATGATTCCTCAGAGTTAGTTGATGTGGAATTAATTACGATGGGTGGGAAGGGACCAGCCCGATGGGTGGGAAGGGACCAGCCCGACGGATGGGACGTCCTCATAGAATTATAATCAAACATCAACGTAAGTCTTGTTTAATTATTTAATTCTACTCAGACGTCCCATCCGTCGGGCCTTGTATATTTACTATGTAGATGTTTAAAGCTATTAATACAAACTTTATTAAAAGAACACCCAACTTTGAACAAGAATAATAATGTTATTATTATTTAGCCAATAAAACACTTTTTGCATATAAATTGGCTTGGCCAATCGGACGATTATAATGCTTGGTAAACATTTGAGAGCCCGATGACCATCCAGCGGCTTTTCGTATAATTTCAACGCTGGCTTCATTTCTGCTAGCCGCAGATGTGGACGCATGTCGAGCACTGTAAGCGGAAAATTGGGAGACATCAACGCCGCTTTGAGCCAGCATCTTCTTGATCCATCTTCCTATTGTAGGTGACGATACAGGTTTGTGGGGGTATTTGTAGCTCAACAGGACATGAGACTCATTATTTCGGTTTGTCTCCGTCTTCAATTTATACGCAGTGAATGCTGACGCCAGACACCAAGCTGGTTTTTCTTTGAAATAAGGAAGGAACAGGACCGGCTGCTGACGCCCTGGGGCTGACTTCTTGACCAAATTTGTTATGACGATTTCGATTCTTTCCGCCGTCTTTGACACATTCTGCTGATGCATGAGACTGAATTTTTGAATACGTTGACCCGTACCCAGGGCAAGGAGAATGACGAAGGACAAAGTGAGCTGTTCTAGGGTCATTTCACCGAAAGGGGGCCGACCCTCGAAGTAGGAAAGGACCACGTGAGGGTCCCAAGTATGGGAATAGCGAGGGGCCGTTGGTCTTGTTCGGAATACGGCCTTTAGCATCCGTTTTACACTTGGGTTTTCGCCTAAGGGGACATTATTTATTGGCGGGAGAATCAAAGGCAATGCCGAGCGAGCTGTATTGATTGATGAATATTGTGCACCGGTCTTGAATAAATGGTTGAGAAAGTCCAGGACTTTTGGCACTTCTGCTGAGTAGACATTTCCACTTGTAAATATCCACCAGAGTTTTAACGAGGCACTATATTGCTTTATTAAACCGGGAGCCAGAGATGACACCATCAGACCCGCTGACTCTTCTGTGACGCCATTTTGTATGAAGCTTTCTTTTATAGTAGCGCTACCACCAGGGAAAGCTTTGACGATAGCGGGTGCTGCTGTCTATACGGAGAAAGCAGTAAAAAATTATCTGGCATTAGATAAATCGTCTTTTTTACTAACGAGGTGAAAACTGGCCACCACGTTTGTGACGGCCAGTCTGGGACTACCAAAATGCCATGCGCATCGTCCTCCTTTATTTTTCTCAATACTCGTGAGATAAGGGAGAAGGGCGGGAAAGCATAGAAATTAAGCTTTCTCCAACTGACATTAAAAGCATCGACCGCCAATGCATCTGGATCGGGGAGCCACGATATGTAGATTTCACAGTGTGTTTGACCTACTAGCAAAAAGGTCAATCTGTGGCTGACCTAGGGTCGGGACCACCAATTTGAAAAATTTTGGATTAAGCTGCCATTCTGTCTCTGTGTCTGTGATGCGAGATTCTCTGACGGCTAAAAAATTTTCTTTTGACTTTATATAAGAGGCAAAAATCCAAAACTGTTTTTCTTCGCAATATTCCCATATGGATCTAGCTAATTCATTAAGCCAGGGGAATTTAGTCCCACCCATTCGGTTTATATACGCGATTGTCGTCGTGCTATCAATTCTCATCAGAATTTTTTGGAGGCCCTTCAAAGATCGAGTAAAACTTTTCAAGGCGTATAAGGCAGCTAAGAGTTCAAGTTCTTTAATGTGCTTAGTGGACTCGTCCTTCTTCCGCGCGCCTCGCGTTAGATGTTCAAGCTTCGCCCCACCCGGTCAGGGAGGCGTCACTAAATATCTCAAGATCAAACCCTTCTTGGCGAATGAGGCAACTGGTACCGGAAATTTTCCGCGCCCACCAATCTAATCCCAGCCTTAATGCTTCACATCTAAGCATTCTGGCATCGTAATTTTGGTGGGAATCTTGCAATGCCCGCATTTTTAGATTTTTCCCAATTTTTGTGTACAGTAGCGAGCCAATGCGCTGTGAGAGTTCGCGTATTTTGCATGTGTGATTCTTTTGAAGAGCGCGGACCATACCAATTAATTTTGACTCTTTGTCCTTTGGTATGTGTACACTCGGCAATGACGATTCAAGCACGTACCCAAGATACTGGACTTTTTCTGATGGAATCAAATTCGATTTTGCATTGTTTAATATAAATCCCAAGAATTTTAATACTGTGACTGTAGACTGTACATTGGCACAGCAAGACGTGAACGAGCTGGCTTGACAATAGATATAGTTTAGGATGTTCGCCAACAGCGTGATGTTCTTGCCAATTATCTTTAAATTTATTTGTATGAAACGCTTCAGGTTGATGCTCAAATTTTTCCTTTGTACACTTTACACAGTATAATTTATGCACTTTTCTTTTTTCTACAAAGTAATTGTGTACATTTCCAAATAATTCACACTAGTAATTGTTATTGATTTTTTCCGGTGGGAAACACAAAACACACTTCTTCGAAGCATGAAATACACTTTAAAGTATGAGGGGATGAATGTACATTTTCATTAAATTTAACTATTATGGTTCATAATACTCTTCTGGATAAACTGGATGTCCATGCATCACACAACCTCCAGAATCAATTTCTACAGTAAACAAACTATGATATTTTTTACAATCTCGCCCGTCATCCATACATTCACAAATATACACTCGTCGTCTTTTAGTAAATCTGCACTTTAAACACTTTGAAAACAAGTATCGATGTTCAAGATTCTCGAATATGTGGGAAAATGGTTCATTATTCTTAAGTACAGGAGGAATTCAATTCAAATTATGTTCAGCTTTACACTGTTGAGAATGAATAATGTCATCCATTTTTAGGGAATCCAATGACGACTCGTCCTTTCGAGTTTAGTCTTAATCTATACAAAGCACAGTTTTTGTCACACTTATCACTAATACAATTACACATATACACTTGTATTTTTTTCGTAAATCTACACTTTAAGCACTTATTATTCCTGTAAACTCCTTTCACAGAAATAATTCGAGAATCCAAATATCCAAAAATGTCAGAGAAATATTGCCCGTTCTTCAGTTCGACTTTGAAGCACTTTAAACAAAGTTCAGTTCGGCATTTGGAACATGCGATAATATGATTACGGAAATGAGCTCGCTCAATAAAGTTTACCATAGTGTTAGACTTGGAAAAAGAGAGAAGGAAATGGAACGTAGAGTTAGAAATTTGGAGAAGGAATGAATCGATGGAGAGAGTTGGGGATGTGGAGAAGGAATGAAACTTGGAGAGAACGTGAAACTTGGAGAGAGCATGAAACTCGGAGAGAGTATGATACGTACAGAGAGAGAGAGAATAAAACTCGGAGAGAGTATGATACGTACAGAGAGAGAGAGAATAAAACTCGGAGAGGAGACGAAATATGGATTGGAAGAGTGATCTTTCCTTTAGATGTATAAAAACTAGTCATGTTTATTGAAATATTTACATTATTTCCTAAGAATTGAGAAAGGCAGGTTTAGAAAATGTTGTGTCAAATTGTAAAGAAATTGATTGTGAAAGTTTTGAACAATGAAATTTTCGTGTAATTTTTGTTCAGGAGAATTTATTAGCTTAAAATTCTACATTACACATTTGGAATCTCGTCCTTCTCCTGAAAAATATACATTTATTGATACAAAACCTCAGCTTGAAGAGTTAAAGTGTAAAAAGTGCGGACTTGCATGGATTCGTGAAAGAAATCAGATCTCTAAGTATAGAAATCAGCGAATTTGTCAAAACTGTGTTTGTGAAATTGCAGAACGGGAAAGTAAATTATCAAAATTTAAAAACTATTTTGATAAAGTAAGGTAT
>JAIUND010004792.1:0-10982 GCA_034699125.1 Gisinianus flammeolus
ACTCGGTGGAGTGACCCACATTATTCCCCCCCCCCCCCACACACACACCATTTCTTCTCTCTTTCTCTCTCTCTGCTACTTTTAGTTTTACATTTTACATGGGCGACTCGTCTCCCAACATTCATATCCACAGACAGACAGAGAGAGAGAGAGAGAGAGAGAAGAAATGTCTTTCATCTTGAGGATACTTAAACTTTGGAATCGGAATGGGAATGTTAGTACGTGAGTGGGATGAAGACTGAAGGAAAAGCCAAGGGATTCTTCTTCAAGTCCTCCGAGATTCAAAACTCAGCTCATATCCCAACCAAAACCAAATAAAATATAAAATATAAGATTGCCAATGTTTCTTTACTAATGTTATGGAAATATACGATATAAATATTATGAAACGAAGTTTAGAACATGGGATTTCTCTCACAATGTGTGAGAATCAAATCGTGTGAAGGGTAGAATAATTGGGATGATTTTTTTACAGATACTCAGCAGACAGATACATAAATAAGATAATTGTTGGAATTTCCCCCCGTAAATGTTGATATTTGATGGAAATAAAAGTACAACAACTTGAGACTTAATTGCATACGGCCATATTTTATATTTTATATTACTCTTTTGTCATTTATCGAGATGAGTTGAGGTTTAGACTTTAGACAGTTTTCATATTCTATTCAAAATTCAAAGTCAGAATTGAGACAGATGACGAAGTAGTAAGCCAAGGTTTGGAATTTGGAATTTGGAATGATTGACGCAAAAAGTGTCTATGCGCTTCTGCTTATTATTATTATTATTAGTATTAGAAATTAATTAGAGGGGCAATTAAAGGGGCTGGGAAAACGGAGCGGGGGAAATGAGGGATTTTGACAAGAATATTGGTGAATGTTCTGTGTATATAGAGTTAGATGAGTTTGAGTTTAATGATGGGCAAAGCATTTGGTAAATCTTTTGATAATCCAGACGGAGGGAGGAGGAGGATCATTAACATTTAGTTAATAGAGCGTGAGGGAGAACAGCGGCAGATGAATGGCGAATGATAAATGAAACACATGGAATTTTCGGGGGGAACCCTTAAAGTTGTTGGATTCAGTTGGATTTGGAGGCTGGAATTTGGGATTCAGAATCTCTCTTCAGCCTGAGCCTCCAATCTCAATTCAAAGAGTCGATTATTCGCCAGTCGCCAGTCGCCATAGTTGCCATAGTTGCCATAGTCGCCATCATTCGCCTTTCTGTATTCAATATCTAATCGCCGGCTGTACTTTCTACTTTCTACTTTCTCCATTCCATTTCATCCCAATGGATTTTGTGTTGTTGCTACACAACCTTCCATTCCATTCACCTCTGCATTCTGTATTTGATTGGATACTCGTGTATTTTTTTTCCTTCTCGTGGTGGTGGTGGGGGATTTTATCGGGATGGGAATCTGACGGTGAATCCCCAGAGGACTTTCCCTAAATAGGTTTCTTAATCCATTCAAATTACGAGTTATTCCCAATCCCAATCCCAAGAGACTCCTCTCCACATCTCTCTTCTTTCTCTTTTTTTATACATTATATCTCCCCAAAAACAGACTTTCCTCCACTCCCCAACAACCTATACAAACTCCACACTACACACACTACACACACTACAAATTACACACGATCGAATTCAGAAGAAATAAAAATCTATTGGCAGACAAATTCCATTGGCCAACTCGAAAACTCGAAAACTTGAACACACGTCCAAAATGTCCATGTTGATTTTTATCTCGAGTGGACTTAATTCCGAATTTACTCTCAGACGAAATGAGTAAATGAGAGAATATTTTACCTTTCTTCTACTCAGACAAGTGACTACTGAATGAGACAAATAATACACAAAATATGGAACTGCGATGATCGCAAATCCCCTGATTTGCATGTGAGTTCAAAATTTAAGATTCGCAGCAGTTCATTTCCCTTAAAATATTTCTATTTTCCGTCGTCGTCTCGGGAATTTCCATTTTCATTGTCTTAACCAATGGGTAAAACTTTTAAAACTTTATGCACACCAAAACAAAACAAAACGAAATGAAATGAGAATTTATGCCGAATATCCCGGTCACGAAAAAGGAGGAAGAAGAAATAAAGGAAGAGAAAATGAAAGGGAATGAGAATGAGAATTTACTTATCGTTAGAAGCGGACGGGAATTGAAATCGCAAAGTGTCAAAGTATGTTTTTCCAGAGAGAGAGAGAGAGATTTTGTATGGTGGTGGAAAGGAGAAGGAAAAGTGAAAGAGGGAAAAGAGTGGAAAAGTGGGGGGAATGTTTGTTATGTTGTGTTGTCGTTTGATGGTTGTGAGGAGGGAGGGGGGAGGAGAAAATGGGGGGGTTAAGCCTCATCGAGTGTCTAAAGAGTGTTTGAATCCACTGTATGGTATGAAATGAGGAAATATCGTTCGTTGGTGTATCCATCTATTCTATTCATTTCATTTCATATCATACAGATGCTCTTGTCTGTCGGTTACTCTTTTCCTCCTCTCTGTGCATCCTTTTATTATGTTAATTCCCATGCGGCCCTCACTCTCTCGCCCTTCTTCTCCTTTTCTTCCTCTCCATTTATGATACTTGTGCATCCGCATTATTACAGATACACACCAACTTCTCCTCCTCCGGCTTGTTTCCCCAACTGGAAATCCCGGGAAGAAGAAGAAGAAGAAGAGGAAAGAGAAGGCAACTAAAAGCCCCATAATTTACAATTTGTTTGATATTCTTCGTCGATGGAGGAGAGAAAAGAAGAGGAGAAGAAGAAGAGGAACCACCCCAACCAGAGTGTGCGTCTATTAACAACAAAAATGGATTAGTCGTGTTTTGTGTTTGCTGCTCCGAGGAGTTGTCTTGTCCCACCACCAACATTTTGCATATATTGGGATTCATAACTATATTCACCAGCCCCAAACATCCCCACCCCCAATTCTATGTGTGCTCTACCCCCAAACACCAAACAGATTTTATAAGGGGGGAGAGAAAAAAGTCCAACATTTATTTGTTTACCACAGTCACAGTCACAGTCACAGTCACAGTCACAGTCACAGTCACAGCCACAGCCCAATTGTACTCTTATTCGTTTCGTATGTAATGTAATGTGGATTTTACAGATTTTACTCTCATTGATTTTGAGAGTCCTCAAATTCTCCCCAATTTCAATTTCCCAATTTCGCAATGCAAATAATATTTAACTGGTGGAGAGAGAAACGTAATGGTTTTGTTTTTAATCCCTTAATTTATTCCTCAGTTGTTTTTTTCATGGTGTGACATGTTTCATGTTTTGGTTTTAAGTTGGAAGTTGATTATAACAAATTCTGGACTCACTAAAATTACGATTGGAAATTACAGATGTTTGTCCGGATTCTTCTCCTTCGTCTATGTAAAATGTAAACTGTGGAGTGTGGAATGTTTACAAATGAAGGCTGTTCAAGTTGAAAGAGAAGGAGAAAGATAAAGAGAAGAAATGTGGGCTATATGACTATTGACATGTGGAATACTTTGAATAGACAGGACAGGGCGAGGGAAAGAGAAGGGCTCTTCAAGTCTCCACACTCGACACTTGACAATATCGCAATGGCAATGGCACACATTTGTCATTGTAAAAATACAGATATGTAGATGTAAGATAGGGACATGACATGAGCAAAAGGACAGAGAACGAAAAGGGGGGAAGAGAATAAATTCCCGTATACACATATCTGTGTGCATACTGCATACATGAAAGAGAAGGAGAAAGGGGAAGGGAATACATTAGAGGGCAACGACTGCGGTTTTGTATCCAGAACCCGGATGAATCCATTCAGTTGCATCACATCACATCACATTCAAATCCAAATTCAAATCCAAATCCAAATCCAAACTTTGAATAGAAGGACAGAGTTTGCTTGTAGGTAGATATAAGTGAGTGTGAGTGAGTGAACGAATGTGTGGACTTGTACTCGTACTTGTACTTTTATCAGTTTTATGTTCTATCACTGTTTGTCGATCAAATCAACTTGTAATCAGCAACTACATAAAGTGTGCCGCCCAAGTCCGACTGCCTTCATTCACATCCACATCCACAGATCCACACAAAAACACAAACACAAAGAGAAACAGAGAAATGTGGAGATTCCAACACCGACTCGGACAAATTGCAGTGGTTTTCAGGAGAGAAAGGGAGTTGGTACGATATATATATATACATATATATCGTATGTATCCGTTCTCCATCCTTCTGCTGAGATGCCTTGAGCCTTGAGCTGATTCTGCTAAGTACATTAGCAGAATTAGTGGCCAAAGCGTCTCTTCTTTCTCGCAGGGTTTATGATGCCAGCGAATGCGATTATTGTGTTAGTAGTAGTAGTAGAAGTAGTTGCCCTCCACAAATAATCAGAGGCAGAGGAAAGGTTAGTTTCATTCCCTCTCTCTCTCTCTTTCTCTCTCTCTTATCATAAACCCTTTCTCTCTTTCTCTTTCTCTCCCTCGCCGTTGCGTCAAACTACAATAAAACAGGGAGAGAGAAAGAGAAACACACACATGGAATTGAAATCCATTTAAGACCTCGACTTTCGACGAATCCCCAACCCAACAATTTACTGCTCATCTCCTCTCCAGCTTTCTATCGTACCTTACATACAGTTTACAGTGGAATTCCCTCCCCTCCCCATTTCCCCCACATGTAAAAATAACTCTGACTCGACCACATTGTTTGTTTGTGTATACTTTGTGCTTTGTACTTACTTTGTCCTTCTCTTTCATTCGGCAACATCAATTTATTTTGAGGTTTATTTTCCCTGGCCCAAAACCACACGATCCCGTTTCTCTCTCTCTCTCTCTGTCTCTGAAAAATGTAGATTTAAATTTAATGGCAGCAAGAGAAGAGAAGAGAAGAGAGAGAATTTGCTCTCTGTCATTGCGGTTGAAATCCGAATGAGGATTTCCAAGGTGAGAGTCAGAGTGAGAGGGAAAGTGAAAGTAAAAGTAGCCAGGGAAACAAACAGAAGGGAAAACAGAAAACAGGAAGAAGAGGGAGCTTTGGCTTTGTGTGTAGCTTTAGCTCTGGGTCAAAGCTTCGAGGAGCTAAAAAGCTGGAGCTAAAAAGCTGGAGCTAAAAAGCTGGAGCTAAAAAGCTGGAACTGGAGCTGGAGATAGCGCCAAAAATAAAAGGAAAAAGAGGAGGCAGAAGGTGAGGAGATGGAAACTACACGACGAACACGAATTTATACCATATACAGAAAATGTAGAGAGAGAAAGAGAGAGAAAGAGAGTTTGGAGTGTTCAGAGTGGAAGTGCTTAAGATTTATTTTCAATGTTTTAGGCGGGTAAGTTGGAGGTTGGTGGGGGCTGGAGACGACTGGAGACTGGCGGGTTTGAGCAAATAGAGGCTGCCGAGTTCATCCATTGCATTCGGGAGAGGCGATTAAAGCCAGAGTAAATGCCACTTGGTGATTTATAACTTGATTTCCTTCATCCACTTCCCATCGTTTGCTTAACAAATGGCTTTCCACCTTCCCATATACATACAGATACATACACATTTTCTCTCTATAACTTATGTACTTTCCCTACAATATTTTCCCTACTTTCCTCCACACCAAAATCCCGTCTGCGCCTCTGATTGCTCCGTCCGTCCAAAGTAGGAAAGAGCAAAGAGAAAGTGTGTGTGTGTGTGTGTGTGTGTGTATGCGCTCTGGATGTAATTTCTCTGTATGGAAGTTGGAAGTCACGATCACCATGCCGTAAAATCCAAAGGAATAAGAATAAGGAGACTTTTGGGACAAATTTTTACCACATTCCCCCGATCGTTGACTCCTTGGTTCAATCTTCAATCTTCAGTGTGAGCCCTTTAACGTTCAAACCCTCCAAATACCAAATACAAAATACCAAATGTCAATGACTCCAACGGCATATACAAAAAAAATCTTCGTTTCCATTTCAATCTTCAATCTCTCCAATAGAAATAAAAACAGAAATAGGAAATAAATTCCCCAGAATGAACCTGTCAATTAGTCTCAATTCCTCAATTCCAATGTCTTTGCTCTCGTTCACATTCCAAATAAGTTACTTCCCTCATAAATTTGAGGTGCGGAAATGGAAATGCTGAACACTTAAAACGAGTTGACTGTTGATGAAAGTATAGAAGAACCAGAACAACAGAAAATCAAGGGGATTTATTTTATTTATACCTTTGTTGGTCCAGATTGTAACAAAAATTACGGTGGAAATATAAAGGAAAATAAATGGGGGAGTTGCAAATATCAAAATCAAAATGTCTCAATTATTCCAAGCTTAAGGGACGACTATGTGTATAAAAGATTTTATTTCCTACTTTCCTCCGTCGGCATGGAAAAATTGTTTGAGACTTTGAGAATTTGGGATTGAGTTGAGAGAATTCGGTCTACTTGACTTTCCTCAACGAATCTCCAACAGACTGAGACTAAGACTGAGACTAAGGATGAAGATGAAGATGAAGATGAGAGTTGGCTAATTTGTCCAAGTTGTGCTTTACAGGGATTCCGGTTGAATGAGCCGCTTCTTTTCTCCTCCGAATACGGATTGTGTGTACAATGTACAATTGAGACGATAAGAGGAGACGGAGAAGAAGGAGAAGGTTGTTGGTTGTTGGATGTTGGATGTTGGATGGCCGAGGCAACAACAATGATAACTGGGGGCCTCTCCAATGGCTTTCGAATCACTTTCACTTTCTTCAGTGAGGATGAGCGAGCGAACAATGTCAATGTGTGAATCCGAATTCGAATTCGAATTCGAATCCGAATCCGAATAGGAATCCGAGTGCATCGTTCCATGGAGAGTCTGTACTTACGATATCGTTAGAAGACTTCTGAGGAGAAGAAAGGAAAGAGGAGGAGGAAGAAGAAGAAGAAGAAAAAGAAGAAGACACTGAGGATCAGTTCGATAGACAACCACACAATGAAAACTACACGATGAGGAAGAAGAGTAAGAAGAA
Organism: Gisinianus flammeolus; assembly: GCA_034699125.1. Classification (NCBI taxonomy): domain Eukaryota; kingdom Metazoa; phylum Arthropoda; class Collembola; order Symphypleona; family Katiannidae; genus Gisinianus; species Gisinianus flammeolus. The sequence continues at coordinate 6,953 of JAIUND010004792.1, forward strand.
TAAGAGAGGAAGAAGGAGAGAGAGAGAGAGAGAAGAATCGGGCGGATTAAGCTGGAACGTTGATGATGGAATTGGTTGTTAGGGCGTAATAATTTCCCGATTTTCCGAACACCAAATCCGTCTTGTTAACGAAATGAATCGATCCGTCTTTGTCTTTGTCTTTGTCCTTGTCTTCCCTTCGCACTCGCACTCTCCTCCGCGCCTTCAATTCTCAATTCTCAATTCCACCAGCCAGATCCGCATCATCCCGAATTCTAGACTCTAGAATCTAGATTCATCTAATACTAATAATAGGACACAATACGATCTCTTTCTCTCGTCTTCTTCTTCTTCCTATTCTCCTGCTCTTTCTCTCCACCACAATGGAAATCGAAATCAAAATCCCATAACAATAAGCAACATTTATTTATTTAATCCCCCCAACTTTTCTTCCCTTTCTTCTTCTTCTTCTTCTCTCCAACTTCTGTCCCAACATCATTCGACATTTCGTACAAAATCCGAATCCGAATCCAAATATCTTACAAATACAAGAAAATATACCTACATCATACATAAAAATTCCAGTGCAGACAATGTAAAAAAACATGGGGAAATGTCATTGTCATTGGCATTGGCATTGTCATCGTCATCATTATCCTTAGTTGGGCCAACTCAACTGGAGAATGAGCATTTCCATGTGGATCCAGTCTAGAAAGGAGACGATCAATCTCGTCGGTGATGTGACAATTGACAATCCAATGGAGATGGAAAACAACTAACAAGTGATGATTATTATTTGTCAAACGTTCTCTCTCTAACATATTTCTTCTTCTTCATCTCCAGTCAAACTCCATGTCGAAAATCCATCGACTTGCCATCTCCATTGTCCCTCCCCTCCGTAAATCCATAAATATAAGGAATTCTCTTCGAATTCTACACACGAATTTGCATTTCTGCATTCAGTTCTCAGTTCTTTTTTTTGTTTTTGGTGTAACCGTTTGGAAATGTGGAAATTCGGGGGAATTTGTATGGGGAAAAGTGTGTAAATATATATAACTATGGAAATATATCCATCGTTTCGGCCTGGAATTTTGTTTTGGTCCATCTCGCTCTTCGCCGTCTGGAGTTTGGAGTTTGGAGTATGGAGTCTGGAGGAGATTAGAAATCGTTGAAGACTGGGGAATATGACAAAGAAGAATTGCTGACATTTCCTCAGAACTCCGAGTTGACAACAACGAAGACGACGACGACGACGATGTAGAAAACGACGAAGAAATGGTGACGTTTCTCTTCATGTTGATGTTGCATCGGGCACTCGAACGGCACTCGCGTCATCCTAATTGAAAACAAGCGAGAGAGAGAAAGAGAGAGAAAAAGAGAGAGAGAGAGAGAGTTTACGACAAACGACAAAAGACAAACGACAAGTTCCATCCATAATTTACACGACGACCCAGCAATTTCTCGTCCTCGTCTTTTTCTTGGTACGCCATACAAAAAAAAGGTGCTGATGGTGAGGAAGTGGAAGTGGATTTGGAGTGAGCGAGAGCGAACGAGAAAGAGAGAGAGAGAAAGAGAGAGAAAGAAACAAAGTGTGTTGGGACAAATAAGGAAAAGGAGCGATCCGTCGTTCGTTTCGTTGTGAGTTGGTTCGTTATTTTCGCTCATTCTCATCGGTGGCAGAGACTCAATGACAGCTCATCGATCATTTCGCACTTGGAGAAACAATAACTGCTTTCCTCCTCGATCCAATACGATGCGATGCGATGAGATGAAATGAGGGATCCTTCAGTTGTTGAGTTCAGTTGAGTTCAGTTCAGTCGAGGTTCGGGTTCAATTTTCCCTTGTACATTGTAGAGCCAGGACTTTTCTCTTGTTGTACCTAAATATCCTATATGAAATACGGTAGGTAGTATTTCTTTCGCAACACGGACCAACAACAAGGAAGGACACGGAACAATAAATAACACCCGCCCTTCTGTATCATTGTCTTCCTCCCTCTCTCTTTCTCTCTCTCTTTCTCCCTCTCTTTCTCTCTCTCGTTTCCCTCGGTACAAATAACTTGATAATACTCACGATCAGTCGGACGGATGGACGAAGATCTTCGCAACGGCATTGGCATCGGCATCGGGAAATCAATAGATTCCATCTTTTCACTTTCCCTGCAACGCAACGTCCAACGTCTAAAGTCCAAGTGAAAACATGGATTCAACTCCTCACTTTCTTCCAGCCCAGGATTTACTTCTGTTCTTTTCAGTATGACATATAGAAATCAATTTGTACTATTTTCTACCGACTACAAACAACAGACAACAGACAACACAGACCATAGGAAATGAGTAACGTGGAGAGGAATGGGAAATGGGAAAAGAAAATAATACAATAAGAAATTAGTAAGCGGATTAAAATCTTGATGATAATTAGAAAGGCATTAAGATGTGGCAGTTGAAGTTGAAGTTGAGAGTAGGAAAATCCCACTCTCAACTCAAAATACCGACGGACGGACGAACGAACGGACGGACAGCGTAACAAAACAACAGAGAAGAAGAAGAAGACGAGGGAAGGATTAAAATGCTTGGGGCGTCCACATGGAAATGGAAATGGAAATGAAAATGAAAATGGGAAGAGAAGATGATTACATTTATTAAATACTCATTTTGTTTGCTTTTCCCTTTCCCTTAGGCTTCTCGCTTCTCTCTCAACAACCAACAACCAACACACAGGATTACGAACTCAAAGCAACACAACACAACACAAAACACAGCATAAGCATAAGCAGCTCACTAATTTCCCTGATGGTAAATAATCAGAATTAGAATGAGAATGAGAATTACCCAGAGAGGAGTCTCCATGGATCCAAATTAATAACATACGATACAAATTCTGTATGGTTCTTCCCATGTGTTTTTTTCATCCCTTCTTTCTCAATTCCCCTTCTCCCTCCTCCAGTTTGACTTTTTACAGTTGAAATCCTTTGAAAAACACACAGGCAGAAGATGAGAAGATCCAAACATTCATTCAATCTGACTGTATTTTATTTTAACTTGACTTCTTTGGAGTTTTGACGCAGAAAAAAACGCATTATCTGAATATAGCGGCCATGGAAATTACAAGTCGGTCGAAGATGACTCCACTTTGTTCCCCGTCACAAGGTAAATTAGCCAGCCCACCAAACCCTGACGACGACGACGACGACGACTGACAACCAGAGCTGAGCGTAACTTTTTTCACCACATATTATTCTCCGTTTTCCATCACTAAGAAGACACTCACACAATTTTTTCACCTTTTTCTTGATGATGATGCAAAAAACAGAAAACCACTGTGTGATTCTCACAGAATCGGCTAGAGTTTTTTCATTAGATTAATTGGTAGGAATTCGATTGACCATCAAATTGATGGTCAATCGATTTGAAATGCTCTCTAACACGTTTCCACGTGAACCAACACCAACATCAAAATCAAAGTTGCGGGCGATGGGAAAGGCTTAAAGCCGGATCAAATGAAGGAGAGAGAGATTATTCCGTTACCAGACGAATCAAAATGATAAATGTTTTTTTTATTTTTTTTTGAGCCAGTCATTCAAGTCCAAAGTCCAACCAACGCCAACGTTTGAAGACCAGACTTCGAAAGTCCAAAGTCATACCGTTTCTGTTCGTTTTTCTGTCTGGGGATTATAATTTACAAGTTGGAAGTTGGAATTTAGATTTGGAGAAAGAGAAAATGCAAATCATTCACCGCCAAAAACAAAACACAAAAAAATGAATAAATGGACATCAACATCAACAGCAACTCAAGTCAAAAAGTCGAGTCGAGTCGTTTTTAGGAAGCGAAGCTGCTTATTGTATTCATTTTGTCCGTCCGTCTGTCCGTCCATCCCTCTTCCTATGCGTTAAGCATATGGAATTTTCCACTCCGTTTCATATGTATTCCCATGCTATCCAACGTGGAAGTGTTTAGCGTATAGGCGCTTCCTGTATACGTTCTCATCCACGCGCAGGTACATATGGGCTGGATATGCGTGTGGAGTGGAGCAACGCTTACTGCGCAGTTA
>JAIUND010004793.1:0-10982 GCA_034699125.1 Gisinianus flammeolus
AAGACGGACGCAGTAGTCGCATTTCCGCAAATTAAGGAAAATCCTTATAGTTCGTTTGTGAACTTAACAGACGATATTTATTTATGTATTTATTTTTACGAAGTACACGCGTGAACCAAGTTCAATTTGTACCTTGTATTCTCCTGTGAGGCAATCAATCTGGACTTCACACGCTGTCAAACCCCACACATTATAATTTTCAACTGCATCCCTTGGCCCAACTTGATAACTAGCACTCAAGTCCACATTGACCTTATGACATGCCCCAATTAATTTCTCCCATGATGGATTCAACAATTTTGTTTTTATACGGAGCATTCGCTCCTTCAAAATCCGACAAGCTTTCAATGCAGCCTGAAATTTTAAATATTGGATAATTAATAATTATACGAATATATTGACAAAACAAATCTGCACTCACATTGCATATATCGTCATCATATGCATATGCATCATAAAACGGTGGATCAAAAAAAAAAAACGTACGTAAGCACAATATTCACTCGTAATGGCGGAGCCAGTGACGAAACAATTTGCGGAAATGACATTATTTGATGGTTTGACTTGAATTTTGTCCATAGTGATTCCAAATTCCGCTGCCACCATTTGAGCGACTTTGGTAGCCGACCCTTGTCCCATCTCAATCGCGGATGTACTCACCACGATTGAGCCATCTTGATGATAGATCGTGACGGTTGTCTTGTAGCTGGAGATAAAGGACTGAACCGGGTATCGCATCGGCACGACAGACAAACCCTTTTTTCTCCACCGATTACTCTGCAAATGCAAATGCAATTACATAATTACATAAAATAAATACATGTATATTGTCATTGGGATGATAATCTGGATTCAACATTGTACATATTGCACAGGAAATCAATCATTCACCTGGTTAAATTGAGTAATCATCAGCTTCCTCTGTGTAATCATTGCAGAAGCTTCCATTTCCTCAATTAAAATGGGTATTAAATTCTCATTCTTGAATGCACTTTCACTTTCCCTTCCACTTTCCCTTTCAGAACGACCAAAATTCCCATAAATGACATCGCCTGTCTCAATCAAGTTGAGTTGACGGATTTCCAATGGATCTTTCCCCAGCTCGAAGGCAATGTGATCCATAATCATTTCAATGGCCGCAATCGATTGTGTACTCCCTGTTTTTTTTATTTTTTATTTTGTGTAAATTAAATACAAATGAAATAACAAAAAATGGAAAATACATATTGAAATGAAATTTCCTCAATTCCATTTCAAAACTGTGCACATGTGTAATTTTTTTTGATTTTGATATATTTTAATTGTCTTAACTGGAGCACGACAGTACGTATTTGCTGGGGTATTTGTATTGATTTTCCCTGGTTTGATTTCCCATCCCTTCGCCTTGTAACAACTTTGCATGTATTGAATGGAGGACCAGGACGTGACCTCATTTGAACTCCAACCCGAATCACAAATCACGTTTGTTTTCAATGCCAAAATCCTCCCATCCTCGTCCACATTTACCTGTGTGTAAGGGGGGGGGGGGAATGAGTATCAAACGATAAAACGTTTTCATTTTGAATTCCCATATGTATATATATCGCCTGTTAAGTTGACTAACGAACTATAATTATGTTCCTTAATTTCGTTGACCTGCTCCAAAGGTCAAATGGCTCAAGATGGGGCTGTGGGTCCTTCGTCATTATTATCTGCCATGACCTTTTCTGTCACCCTGAATTTTTTCAGAATTTTACCCACAAAGACGGACGCAGTAGTAGCATTTCCACAAATTAAGGAAAATCGTTATAGTTCGTTTGTGAACTTAACAGATGATATGCTTTTTTTTTTTTTTACAAATACTTTTTCCTTACTTGATATTTAAAGAAATAAGGTAATCTTTTGCCAATCATTTTCATATTGTCTTCTAAACTGAGAGAGATTCGAACTGGTTTATTGGTCAAATGAGCTGCGAGACCACAAGCACAAGCTACCAAAGCGGATCTGGTCAATTTCCCTCCGAATCCACCACCGAGCCTTCGTACTTGTAAATTGAAACTGTATATGGAAATATCAAAAAATTAAATATATACATATTTGTAAAATGGAGGGATTCATTTCATAAATATAGGAATGTTTACATGTATAGATATAGCAAGTAAAAGTTTTGAGAGAGTGAGAGAGAAAAAACAATTTAAAGAGCGTACAAATTACAAGGAAGAGCCAGTGCATTGGACATGGCGATTTGAACTTGATCCATCCATTGAGTAGACGCAAAAACATCCATTGAATCTTCTTTTGGTATACAAAAACAAATTTGAGTTTCCATATGGAAGTGAAATTGGGATCCTGTTTTGAATCCTCCAATGATTTTCCGAGTCGGTTTCGGTTTCGGTTCTGGTCCTGGTTTCGGTGTGGGTGTTGGTTTTGGTGTGGGCTCGTGATTTTCAATTTCATTCTCATCATCGGATGATTTGGATAATAATGTAAAAGTGGGCCCTTTCATCGCCTCAGCAAATGTCAGAATAGGTTTTTTTACATTTTCGTAGAAAACTTTGACGAGTTTGGCTGCTCGAATGGAGATTAAACGACTCTTTGCCAATATCAAACCCACCGGTTGACCTGCATGCGATATTTTCTTTTCCACAAATATCTAAAACCAACAAGAAAAAAAACAATCACCCAATTTAAGCTCACTGAAATCATATGAAATGTACAATTCAGAACAATTGAAGTACAGTGTAAAAATAAACATTTTTTAGTGTATTTTTTTTACGGGTTCATATTCTGCGGCAAATGGCATGTAATTATTTACACCAGGGATGTCTTTAGCCGTTATGAATGCTACAACTCCAGGAATCCCCTTAAAAACGGAAATTGTAGAAATTGTGAAATATATATGTCGTAATCTTTGAGTGTGTGAGAAAATTCTGTACCAACCAGAGCGTGAGAAGCATCCCAACTCTCCAGATCCGCATTGGCCACGGTGGTGAGTACAAAAGTTCCAAAGAGTTCTCCAGGTTGAATGGGAATATCATTAATGTACTCTGCAGTTCCTGAACATTGAGACGCTGCTTCAATTTTGACTACCGGTTGATACAGTGGCAATTGAATCGTGTCCGTATCATAACTTTGTTTGGACGTCGTCACTTCTCGTTTTAGTTCTGTCCCAGCGGAGCGGACTTCCGGTCGGACTTTGTCTCCCAGCAAACCAACAATAAACTATATACATAAATAAATAAATAACAACTATAAGATTTCAATGACTCGAATCTTTTCCACTTCTTCTTCTTAATTTGCAAATTAACTAACAAAAAATTTACTTTAAAAAGCAAGGATTTTGCTAGTTGTTTCCGGTAAGCTGGAGAATCATCCGGTGTGATTTCCTCGTCCAAGATTTGCATAGTTTCTATAATCACGTTGGGATCTTCCATGTTTTTTCCTATTAAATAATTTTCTGTCTTTTCCGCATGGAGCTATTAGAGCAAGCAAAAAAATTCATATAGAAATATGCTTAAATTCCCTCAAAATTGCTCAATTTACCCAATTTACTCAGGTCAATATTTTGATAGATATTCCATCAAAAGTATATATTATTATATAGAATAAGGAAAATGGAAAGAATTACTTACAAATGTTGGATTGATACCACCAAAAACGATCGTAGGTTTCTCCACAATATGAAATTTATTGTGAGTGGGATTTAATTTCATGAGGAAGGCTCCATGTACTGGGGATTTATAGCTCGAGCTGCTTACCTGTCAAAAAATAATGTACATCATGAACAGAGATGACGACGCATTTAGATTTATCAGATTTTACATCACATTGTTTGGATTGGAATTTCCTAGACAAGAGCACCACAGATTTGGGCAATTTCACTGTATAGTGAAAAAGAAAGTGAGAGAGGGAGAAAAAAAAACTGACTTTGAGAGTTTGGAAATGATGAAGAGTCTCAAGTTTTGGGAAGTGTACAGATATTATAATTTTCCCTTGCATGTCCAAGGAAAGAAAGTCCAATGGTTTGTATCTTCTTTGTAGGCTGGGAGCTGAAGCTTCAATATACGGACAATAAAAGGAAACCGACAAAAGTATTATACGATTAATTATGGATTATTGTAAAATTACATAAATACATGGGGAAAGGAAATGTTAAAAAAAATTGTATAGAGTACCGATATTTAATTCTGCTCCGACTGTTTCCAATAGAATAAAAAGGTCAGATGAGAAATGACTGTGAGAATGTTTGAGAGCCAAATTCCCAGCCAGACTGGCTGTATTTCGTACATGAACATTTGCCACTCTCCAACATAAATGTTCATACAATGTTTGAGTGTACTCAAATCCTTGGAATTGACAAGCTCTTTTACATGCATCAATTGTTTCCGTGAAGGAAACGCCACCACCGAGTACTAAAACACTCGGTGAGATCGTCACACGCCGCAATATTGGAATACTTTGAATATCAATGTAAACTCTAGGCCGGTCTTCTTCATCTTCATCTTTTACAACTCCTATAGGTACATTTTCCACCCCCCAAAATTAACAAGATTTATTTATATAGTAATTTACAGTAAACCCTCTGTAGAAATTGTTGATATGTATAGTCCAGAAATTTGATATATATATATAAAAAAGTAAAAAAAACCTATTCCAGTATTCCCAGCAACAAGACGATATTTCAAGCCAGCATTTTGAGCTTTCATAATCGCTGTAAATGCGCTATTCAAATCCTTTGCTTTGACCCATTCTTCTCCAGAATTGAATCTCATTTGGATATTGTAATCGGGGATCAAGTCGGTACATTTGTCGAAATCATCCTCTGTGAGATCCTCCATTCTCCCCATTTTACATCCAGAACGAATAAATCCACAGCCTTTGAAATTCTGAAAATATTTAGTACGTACAAATATAAATGAGTGACTCCGCCAGAAAAGGGACCACTTATGTAGAACCACTTTTTTGCATATTTATGGACAACAGAACATGGAGAATATTTTAGGACAAGTTTAAACCTTTTTTACTGATAAGAAGTAATTTTAGATCGTCGTTAAACTTCTCCAAAAATTCTAAATCAAAGTAAACCGATGATTTGTGTTTTGCTCTTAAATTTAAAATCATTGAGAAACTAATTTACGCGCCAAACAGCCGATAATATTCAAGGCGCTTTAACTCTAAAACTAGGTATACAGAAGTGGTCCCTTTTCTTACGGTCCTCTACAAATATATATGCATAATATATTGCCTGTTAAGTTCACAAAGGAACTTAACCGTTGACCTGCTCCAAAGGTCAAACGGCTCAAGATGGAGTTTTGGGTCCTGAGACATTATTGTTTGCCATGACCTTTTCTGTCACCCTGAATTTTTTCAGAATTTTACCCACAAAGACGGACGCAGTAGTCGCATTTCCGCAAATTAAGGAAAATCGTTATAGTTCGTTTGTGAACTTAACAGACGACATTCATTAAGTCATATCAAATTTGAATTAAATTAAATGATCTCACTTCAATGTCCTCGCATTTGTTTAAGAGTTGAGGAGTCCTATCATCAGCTAAGGATTTAAAAGCGTCAAGTATTGGACGATAGCCAGTACAGCGGCAAATATTCCCATCCAAACTATTCTCAATATCCATAGACAGAAGCTTCTCTTCCCGAGAGATCAAACTGTACATACTCATGAGCATCCCACTGGAACAAAATCCACATTGACTCCCACCAAAATTCACAAGTCGTTCTTGAATCGGATGAAAACCCACTCGAGAGTTACCCAGTTTTTCAATTGTGAGGATTTCCCAGCCATCGCAAGATAAAATCGGAACCAAACACTATATATATTGTTGTATACAGATATAGAAAAGGAGAAACTGCTTAATTGTGTTGGAGCTAACTATTCAAATTAAATTCATTATTCATCTTTGTCTTTGTCTTTGTACATAGAAAATGTGTACATACAGAGTTCACACTGCGAATCACTTGACCCCCCGTTTGAATATCTTGGGTTTTGACAGAAACAATGCAAGCCCCACATGCACCAGAGTTACACATGGATTTGGTTCCTTTAAGTCCAGCTTTATCTCTGATGTAGTCCAATAAGGAAGTGGCAATGTCTAACTTGTCAATCTTTGTGTGAACTGTGGGATTTAGTTGACAATGCAATACAATACAATATATCAGATTTCAGAATTATGTATAAAGATACGTATTAGTTAAAGTAATTTGGATACATCAAGTGGATTATTGATTTAATTTAATTTACCTTTACATTCCCTTCCATTTAGGACGAATGTAATGAAACGCTTTTGTCTCTGGTCAGGAGAATCCTGTCTGCAATAAATAAATTGAGAAAGAAAACAGAAATGAAAACTATAGATATATTTAGATGAGACTCCTTTGTCTTCAATATATAGAGTAGAGATTTTCTTGCAGGAGTTACCCGGGACGACTCAATAGACTTTCTTCGGCACCCATCACATTCACGTACACACATCACCCACAGATTTACAATAAATCCCCATTTTATTCCTGTGTGTGGATATGGAAAGAGTAATAGTTTTTGTATAGGGACAAAGTTAACTCTTCCTTTGGATAATCGTGACTGATTCCTGTCTGATTCGTACAATTCAATAAAGTACAATTCATATATGGGGAAAGAATATTTTATATTTTGGGTTCGACTGTGTGGACGTTGGAAAAGTCCTGTAACTTTGTCGTTTGTCGTTTGTCGTAATAATAAAAACAAAGTTGTGAGTCTCGTCGCAGTCAGAGTCAGTTAAATATACTATTTAATGGATATACTCAAAGTTCATGAAGGGTAAATCCTTATCGATTATCAGATGAGGAGGACAGACACTTCCTTATTCATCCACTTACCCCTTTTTTTCAAATACAAATAATAAATGTAGTCTATAATCTCACTGTGAGATTCTCACAGGCCATGGGTAAAAAAAATAAATGCGTATTTATATACAAATCGTATATTTTTATGTACAGTGTAGCTTTGGACTATACTGCTGTCCAAAAATAAAAGTATATTTATTTAATTTACTGGATATAAAACCAAAGTATATATTTTATAAACATCCTTGATTTTATAGCTCTTTTTGTCTGCAATATTATAACAATATTTTATGCATTTAATTGTCTGATTGTGAGTGTCGGCAGTGTAGAACACGTTTTTGAAGAGTTGTTTTTGCTCATAGAATTGGAATTTTCGAATCAATTATTTATGTGGATTTTTGTACCTACATATATAGGAGGAGAAAATTTCATTGGGAGAAAATTCAAGAGGAGAAAATTCCAATGGGTTTCACACTACATTTATGAAGGGTAAATAAAGTCAACTTACACAATAAATAAAGTGCACAAGAATATTAATTTGACATTATACCTATGAAATTAAGTTAATTAACAATTAACAATTGAGAAAACAAGCAAGTTAAAATTAAATAAGAAATGAGACCTAATGACGAAATTGAAAGCGGAGCTTTTTTCAGTAGTAAATGACTATACTAGTACTGATTAAAATGATGAAAAATTGGGATACAAGATACAACTAAAAAACTGAAATGGCTGAGAAATGAGAAAGGAAGTCCAGACTGGAATTGTGTACGAATAGTAAGAAAGGGAAATTCCAGCAGAGTCTTCGTAGTAGTCGTAAACTTTGTCTGGGGATTTGTCCTGGAGCACATTTTTCTGGATGAGTCGACTTTCTCGCATGTGTTTCACATGAGAGCGTGAGCTCTCATCTTTATTCAGATGTCGATCTTCCATTTGAATGTAAATACTATCCAAAGGTCGCAAGTTCCCCGCCACATAACCCGTATCATCAAATTCCGATGGAATGTACAGGAAGGCCTCGTACTGTGGAAATTCAAGATATTGTTGAAACATATATACACAGACATGCAAAATCAGAATCATTTCAATTGGTAATGGTAATATATATTATCATGTAGATAATAATTATACACACACACATCTTTTTGGGATATTTTAATGGGTTGCTCGAAAATATTCCAGTCCAGATCGGGGAAACAGGGAGGGAAAGTGAGGGAGCCTCTGTACGTGTAGTAAATGGAATTAGGGAAAAAGGGCTTGAATTTAATTGCCGTCTCCACGGTTGTGAAACTTCGAATCTTTTTTTTCCCATCCGAATCCCAGAATAATCTTGCCATTTCCGCTAGCAGCTGCATATTTGAATCCGACTCGATACCCTATATGCTCAAGAAAAATAAGGATTCACATTATTGCACACAATGAAAATTCACAATGGAAATATCAAGATACATATCGTATCATATAGGATCAAATATATCGTCTGTTAAGTTCACAAACGAACTATAATTATTTTCCTTAGTTTCGTTGACCTGCTCCAAAGGTCAAACGGCTCAAGATGGAGCTTTGGGTCCTGAGACATTATTGTCTGCCATGACATTTTCTCTCACCCTGAATTTTTTCAGAATTTTACCCACAAAGGCGGACGCAGTAGTAGCATTTCCATTTCCACAAATTAAGGAAAATCGTTATAGTTCGTTTGTGAACTTAACAGACGATATGTATTATTATTATGCATCATTTTTTACTCGCTTCCTCAACAGTGACGAAAACGGAGAGTGCTCGGACTTGTTTCCCTTTAATTTTCTTGGTATCATGTGATCCACTGATGATGTAGTCCATGAGTCGTACATAGAAAAAATCCAGGACGGATCTTTTATTTTCCTCTTGCAAGGTGAAGAAAAATTGAAACTCCATTCCAAAACTATATAAATATTATATAAAGACATGGAAGAAAATCCGAGAATGAACACACATGAACAATATTGGTGAAAACTATATATACACAATGACAAATGAAACTTTCATTCGAATCCAATGTCGGACCTTTTCTTGTTGAGTTGATGTTCGGATCCATGATCTTTGTCCGTCCCATAGCGAATAAACAATCGATCAAAACATAAATCTTTACCGGATGTGATGCTCCCTTTAGAAATACATGGAGCTTCAGTGAGACCCCACGAGGAATCATCAGCAATTCTCACCATCACTATATAAAATGTAACCATTAAAAATATATCGTATCAAAATCAAAATCAATTCGGTTATTCAAATCCACACATCCTCCATTTTAAAAAAATATATACGATGATTTTGGTTAATTGTTCATGTTTTAATTGTGCTATAAAAAAATAATTGGAATATTTCGATTACAAAGATTAGTTCCATCCTCGGGGAAATACATTTTGATGGGGTACGGCAGATCAAAGTTTGTGTACTCAAAATCCTGGAGAGCTTCAGATGTTTTGGCTTTGGACGTGTCAATATTGATGGGGGATGGCATCGGTCCATCACAGTAATTGTCCTGGAAATGTTCTCCAAGTCGAATGAAGGACAGAACAGAACCATAAAATTCCAGCGAAGAATCATTGGCACCAACAGCCGGCCGCAAGGCAGCCGCCTTGGCTGTTGGTGTCACCACTGGTTTCCCTGGTGGGTGTGGTGCTGTTGTTGGGACCTTTTCTTTGTCATTTTCTGCAGGATTGTCACCGTGGACTTTATTCTCTGATTTCTTTTCTACGAGACGGACAATCCCAAATGAGTCAATTTAATTATTCAATATTTAATTCAACACATAAAAACGGACAAACAAATTATACTATATATATTTTGACGTTAATACTATTAAACATCTTCATGCTTTCGGCATCAGTACGATATGAGAAAAGCTTCTTGTCCACTTTGTGCCATTCTTTTGGTCCTATATTTAAAAGAAGACGTTTTGTTTTCCTTGTTTTGACACAATATTGTGTGACTTATGCTATATCTATCGTATGTTTAATGAGAGAACTGAGTACTGTATGGTTTTTACCATCTATTCCGCGATAAGACCAAGGTGGAGTGATTTCATTTTCATCAGCCGACTCATAAATCAAAAAACGTCCTGAAATCTTTTTTTATGCAGTGAGAGAGAACAGTGAAAAATACAAGCTGTCTGTACATATATACATATCTATGTATATATTCATGCATTTATTTCAGTTGTTAATAGTTTTTTTCCAAGCTTACTCTTTCTCTCAGCACATATTTTGATATCCTTTCCTCCGCTTGTGATTTTTTTCTGGATGCAAACATCATCATCATCAGACTTATTGTCTGGACTGCCAGCATTTGCACTGCTAGCATTTGACTTTGAAGGTGGGTTTTTATCGGCAGGATCTGAATCGGTAATCGGTGTTTGAAAGTCCATTTCGTCAGAGTTTTGCTCATTGAAATTATTCCGAATTTTAATTCCTTGAACAAGAACAGCAATGAATATAATCATAATCATGTTGATTGTAGATATGGATGAAAACACATTTCTCGATCGGGCCAACATGATAAAAATTACAATCATTGAGTCAAAAGTTTAGCCATAAAATTCCATTATCCCAAGTTATCTGGAAACTGGAAAGTCTAATTACATCCGAGTTTGCAAATAAATAGGTAGTAATAATAATTCACAAATTGATACGGTGCTGTGCCTAATGTCAAATAAAAGATTGATTGAATTATAATAATTCGAGCAAGTAATTCACGTTCAGTGTTCACATACGTATACACATCTCATTTTATTTCATTGTACTTGCTGTGGTGTAATTGCTCGCAAGTCGAATGCAATACGGAATTTTAATTGGTGTCAGTTTTTTCTTCAAAATTTGTGAGCCAAGGCAACGAAAACTAAAACTAAAACAGAAATATATTTAAATGGGAAACTATTTTCGAAACATTTCCGTACAACTTTCCTTCCCATGAGCATTTCCTCTTTTCACACTAGACTTGAATCTGAATTCTGAATCAAGTCACTGTCGAATAGTGTCGAAAGTCGATCGACTGTACAGTGTGTGTTTCACCGAGAAGTAGGTACTGACTGGGAACATTGAAAGTTGCAAACATTTCCAATGTTTCCCAAATTCCTTTCAGAGGCGAAGGGACAGAAACAGTCGAGATAAGGGAAGGGAAATAGTCAA
>JAIUND010004794.1:0-10979 GCA_034699125.1 Gisinianus flammeolus
AATAAAAATCACTGTAATGGTCTTTGTAAAAAATCGGTATGGGACGAGATGGGATGAAAATTGACTATTTCGGGATGAGATGGGATGGGATATTTCTCAAAAATTGTTTTCGGGGTGGGATAGTATTTTCGGGTTCGGGATGGGATGGGACGGGCAAAATGTGAAAATGCTCCTCTCTGATTCCTATACATAGAGAATTATCTATTACTATTACTGCGCTGTTTGGAGCTAATAGATGCAAAATGAAGTCAAACAGTATATTTATACTGTTCGATTAATTAGATTATAATCTAATTAGTACGGTTTGCTCATCATGTTTTTTTGGATATATATGCGCATCATCAGGCAATTGCGGCCTCAGGCAGGCTACTGGATGGCCGTGCTCTAAAAATCAATATGGCGGTGAAGAAGGGCCGAAGACCAATCTAAAGAGTCTATAGAAAACCCACACATCACTATATTTAAATCAAGAACCTTGTGGATGACAGAATACCATCAGAATACCGTGCAAACCCAATTAAAACCTTAATTCGTTATGTCGATTGAAGGGTATTTGGTTTCAATATTCAATCCGGTGTGGTATATTTTATTTTCCTTCAGTTATTTTTTTGTCTTGGATATCTTTTAAGTTTTGGTTTTTTTTCGCCGTTGTACACATACGTGGACGAGAATTTGGCGGGGAAATCAAAATGCACAATAGAATAAATTAGTTCCGTGGCTGGCATTCGAACCCTTGACCCATTCACTATACTATATTATACTATACCGCTATATATATATGAATCTATTTCATAATGATGAGATTCATGGTGACGTTGAAAATCATGGCGAGGAAGACCAAGCAAGTGGATCGTTTGATGAAGTACAAACTTCCCACTTGAAATGAGAGCGGACGCAAGCTTTGTAACATTTTCTTGTGTAATTTCCCATCAATGATATGAATGGCCTGAGCACTTGAAAGTAAGAACTCCGTGGAGAGTTCATAAATCCCAGCACAAAGTGGGTACACCAAGAAAATGACAATGAGCATCCCAAAAATCAATATGGCGAAGAACAAGATGGCGATCGGGTTCATTTGCTCATGGAACTTGATGATGGAATAGAATGGAATCACCATCATCCAAATATTCAGGAACTTGATGACCGGGAGCAAAAAAGAGCGCCAACTCCCATTCAAACTCACATTCAACAAGCGAAGGGATCGAAATAGAGCGAGCACTTCCGGCAGTAAGAATTGATGAGGATCTCCAGCATTTCCTCCTGTCATTTTCATTTTCATCTTCATCTTCCTGGTGAGGAGGCGGAGCCAGAATGCATTGCTATTTGCATACAGGACGATGTACATTAAAAAAAATACAAAGACTATCGAGCGCGGGAAGCCCAAATAAAATTCCCACACTGCTCCAACCCAAAAAACCCAACCCTTCGCGCCTTCCCTTGAAGTCCCTAAAAAAGCCAGGATATTCCGTGGTCGCCCTTGATTTATCAAATACAGAGCAAGGAAAGCCAATGGAAGGATAGGAATGAAGGTGCTCAATAAAAATAAGAGGATTTCACTCCCATCCGAATAGATTCCCTGCTGTTGTGGATTTCCATTTCGATTTCGGCGACTCCCCTCCTCCACTTTGATGGTCTTTGATATGATTTGAAATTCCCGCTCATGGTCCGCACTCAGTTTGGATTTGTTGTGACAGTTGAAGTACAACATTTGATTCAGGATTTGCGGGATTTGATGGTGGAGGCAGAGGATGACCGTGTAATAAATCCCTGTGCAAATCGTTCCAATGGAATAGGCAACGTCCATCAAGGAAATGGAAATGTGAGCAAAGAAATCCTCTCGCTGAACCGTCAGGTGGAAAATCGTGTACAATGGCACGTACATGGCCTCAAAGGCCAGGAAACTGAATGTCATGTAAAATAAGAGTTTTCTGGGGAGGGAAATCGTCCAGCTCAACCGTTTATTCGTCTCATCCCAGTCAAATGGTAGCGCATTCACTTTGGAGGCAATCCCGAGAATTATCCCCACCAGTTTCAACGTTCTCATCGAAAACATTGAGATTTTTGTTTCCAAAGTTCTTTTCACAATTTCACAATTTTTTGCACAGTGTGTGGAAAACGTCTGGACTGTGTGCTACGCTCATCAAAACCAATCGGAAATTTGTCGAGTGTGGTGACTAAATTCCTAAAGTGAAATTGTGGAAATTTGAACAGCCACACATCAGAATCGTTTTTATACGTCGCAATTGAAAAAAATTGGGGTCATGATACAATATTTTAATGAGAATAAAGAATAAATGCCCGGATTTCTTGGGAAATGACGTCAACGGTATATAAAAATGATATATATAGAAAGTTGACGAAATGCTGAGGGGATAATTTGCATTCGCGTGGCAATAATTGGTAATGTCCACATATTCAACCCAGAAAAATTGCCACATGCTTCAGGACATTATTAAATTAATTGTCTTTGGATTCATTAAAGGACCATAGAAATCGCCAATAAAAGCTCACATTAAAAATATATAATTCAATCATTTACTTTGCGAGTAAATGGATTTCTATATGATTTCTATTATATTTCTATTTCTGCTTTCCTTTCTCGCCATTTCCTTTAATGGCGACTGATCAGACTGATGCATGCATGCATTGCCAAAGTAATTATTTTGTAATATGTGTGAGGAAAAAAAGCGCTTCTTTCATTGCCATATTATTTTGATATTACCAAATGTAAAAATATCCGTTCCGTTTAAAAAAATTACAATCCGTCTGTGACAAAATTAAGTTAGACAGGAATTAATTGGACACTTAAAACTCCATTCCATAGCAATTGTAATGTGCTTATAGAGTAATGATTTGAAATAAACGCTCATCATTCAAATTTATTTGTCTTTGAAACACCCGCCTTTTTTTATTTGAATGTACTTTTAAATACAAAGATGCAAATATTTTATCCTTTTCATCTCGTTTATTAGTTTTAACCCTTCCATTTTTGGTTTTAATAATAATAATAATAATATTATTATTAAATTTTGCTTGTATTTGTTAAATTCTGTACACAGGTAAAATTCTATTAGTTTTTCGTGCTTTTCCGTGCTTTTCTTGTTTGGGGCAAGAAATTAAAAATCCGTTTTGGACTTTTGTTTGTTTGATGGACTATATAAAGTTGTTTCTATACATATATGGAAATTATTAAATGTCGGGTCACTTTTTCCGGTAGCTGAAAGCCCAGTCGTCAATGGTCCCGTCCTCGTCCGCCCGATCCATTTCCTTGCGGATGTCCACAATCTTGGCTTGAACATGTTCGAGGAGTCTTTTGGCCGCGTGAGTACGCGCCACCAGATTTGGTGGATCCTTGTCGGATTTTTCTCGGCCAACACTGTCAAGGATGCCTGGAGGGACGAGAGCTCCTTGCCAGTACAAAGAGGCTTCCTCAAAGTAATTGACGACGACAGTGAGACGATTGGCCAACTCCATCGTTTCCTCCCGCGTCATTTGAGTGAAATTCTGAGGTTCGCAGTAGTAATTGCACAGGGATAAATAGGCGTCTCCAAGCTTCACGAGGGCTCCAACTGGGACAACACAAGGGTCATTTTGTTTAAATGGTGGTAAAAGAAAAACTCAACGAACAATTTCAAAGGGTGAACACGAAAATGTCAAATTCTGTTTCAAAGGGCCAAGTTTTAAATACTAATTCTGAAGGTCAGTTATGTTGTTTAGATGGTTTGGTTAATATGGATTTTGAATGAATAAACGCTGTGTTTTTGTCGTGTTTAATAAAGAAAAAGGTCAAGTTTTGTTTTAAAAGGTCAAAATCCGCGAAAAATTACCAAAACTTTTGCCAATATTTTTCAAAATGGCTAAAAAAACGTCAATTTTCATGTTGCAAAATTAAAACTATAGGTCAATGAAAATACTATATCAGTCAAAAAGGGAATAAAAAGTACAAACATGAGACCAAAAATGGGTCAAAACGTCAGTTTTCAGATAAAAAATGAGTCCAATTGAGCAAAAACGGGCTCCAAAATTTTGTTAAAAAGCAACCATAGGTCAAAATGTCCAATATTTAGTAAATTTTTGTCAAATGTGTAAACATAATTGGACCCAAAATTTAGCAAAAATGTGCTCCAAATTTTTGCTAAAAAGCAACTAGGTCAAAATGTCCAATATTGAGTAAATGTTTGTCAAATGTAAACCTATAATTGGACCCAAAATTTAGCAAAAATGTGCTCCACATTTTTGGTAAAAAATCTAGGTCAAAATTTCTAATTTTGGGACAATTTTTGTAAAACAAAATTGTTCCAAAATTGCACAAGAAATGTCCAAAGTCAAAAAAAAGGCCGTTATATTTGCTAATTTTTTTGATCATTATGGGGCAGTTAAAATTTAACGAAAGCTCAAATTTGTTCCATCCATTCCTAATATACGTTTAGTGAAAAAAAACCGGGATTTCAAAAATAGGTCAAAGGTGACAAATCTGAAATTAAAACTGACCTCGTTCCGGCTGAATCCCGGGGCAAGTTTTATTCAGAATCCCCAATAAGAAAGTGAGTCTCTCCACGAAATTCTCAATGGCGGGTTTGACCTGGGTGAACTCGCCCTTTTCCCACGATGGTAATTTATTCATTTCCTGATCCACTTTAATCGCCTTCTGAACAATCCAATGATTCCCATGCAAAACTGGACTCTTCTTCTCCTCCAACAACAATTTATCCACTTCCCATTTGAGGAATGCCTTTTTCAAATTCACATTTGCCGCATCGTCAAATGGCTCGAATTTCTCCTTCAAGCGATTCGAGAAACTGGAAAATGGTACAATTCCTTCACAAATGGAACATTTCCATTCGTTTTTCCCGTCTGCCTCCGGCGCGAGCGGATCCACCGGGAAGAGAAATCCCATTTTATTCTTGCCCCGATTTTCCGCAGAGCCGCCATTTTGATTGGAACATTGTTTACTAGAACAAAGGACACCAGATTGAAAGGATCCCGCCTCGGTTGGGTTCGAACACAAATCGCATGCGCAGACACGCCCATATCGCTTTTTAAACAATTTTTGACGCTCTAAAGTCCCACAATATGCCAAAAGGGAACTGAAACGATTCACAGTGAGGCGCTCACCCTTTTTGATGGGGACGGCAGTGCGAATTCGGATTTTAAAATGAGATGACGGCGTCATGCAAATATTCCAAACGCAATTGGCTCGACAGGAATGCGGGAAATGACTGGATTTCTTATACACGAAAAAATGCTCCCTGCGCAGCATGTGCAAAAAAAAAGAAAAAAAAGAAGACGCATGCGCAAATTAAATATCATTAATTTACTAGTCGTTGAGAAGATGAGAGAAAATGAGGAAATACCAAATATCAAAATGGCAGTGAAAATCGTTTAAATTTGTGCCTCACATATTCAATTCGTCGTCCCTTGGCGGTGAATATCCGACTCGTTTGGAAATGAGCGCGAGTTGCGCGCGGAGCTCCTCATTTTGAAGGCGGGTCAATTCGTACTCGGACTTTGTGTCTGATTCGGATTCGGATTTGAATTTGGAGCCACTCGGGATTTTGTTACATTCTTCCAGTGCAGAAGGCGGGACGAGCGCGAGGAAATCATTCCAAAGCCCGGGAGTTTGCGTTCGAATTGCAACTGCGCGTGTCGTCATTGGACATTGCCTAAGAAAATATTTCCGCGCTTTTCGGCTCTCCACTAAAATCGGGCATTCATTTTTCACATGGATGAGCGCCTACATTCAAAATTTTAAATGGAAAAATCAAAATTCAAAATCGAAACATCGAAACATCAAAAATCAAAATTCAATAAAATTCCCTTTTAAATGTTCCAAATCAAAATCAATTCACACATTGCCCCAATAAAAATACAATTTCATTTAATTTCGCGCGCGCACCTGCTCGCAAGCCACACTGCAAACGGGCTGCTCGCATTTCCTGCATCGACCCGAATTTAAATTCACTCCCCTCGTCGATTTTGATTTCGTTTTCGTTTTGCTTTTGGATGTAGCGCCATCTTCCGAACTCTCCTCAGCACCAGGCTTTGAGTTTGAGTCCACTTCCGGTTTAACTTCTGATTGGTCCTCATCATCATCATTATCATCCGGATTCGTGTTCAAATTGAGGATGATTTCCTTCCCACAACTCACACATTGCTCCACCCCATTTTCCTCATTAAAACCGAAAATGGGGATTTCCTCCAGAATGACAGTGCCTTGACTCAAGTCCCTCGCGGCCAATACAAATCTCCCGCTCAACTCCCCATTCTCTCCGGAGCCATCCCCATGGATTTCATATGGGATGCCCGGGGGCTTGCAATTCACTTTGTGAGAATTCCAATGCTCTTTCTGATGGTCGACGGAGCAGTAGCTGACCGAGTGACAGCGAGAACAGTATTTAATGTCCGTGGAACTCCCGCAAATGACACAACCAACACCCATCACTGATGCTTTCTCACCATTTAACTCCATTATTTCCTCTCTGTGCCTTTATTATATATTGCTTAATTATTTAATTTCCCTTTAATTACAAATATTAAGGGAAATTGCCCTTGTATGGAGGTTGGAAATATCGTACAATTACAATTACAAAAGGCAAATGAGCTGCGCTGTGAATACAAAAATATACAAAAACAAATACAAAAACGAAAACAAATACAAAGGTGGAAAATGTATATAAGTATATACAGCTGTTTAGGAAATGTTTTCGAATTGTACACACAGTTAAGTTTTAATGGGCTCTGGAACGAAGGAATTACACTTTGGATTTCTCTAGAATATTCTCAACTTTTGCTTACTGTTATTATATATATAGAGAAAAGGAGGACGAGGAGATAATGATTGTCTTAACGACCTAATAATTCACTAATTCCCAACAAACAAACAACAATCCCTCATTATATTCTCACTATATATATAGTGTGTGTGTGTTCATGAGCGGCGGATTTTTATAACCTGCCGGAATTCCCCGTGAGTCAAATGCTATTATTATGGGAAGGTAATAAAGGGGGGAATTGCGACAGGTTCTCTCGGCATGGGGTATATTTTTTTGTATTTTCCTCGTATAGGTATATCTATAGTATTCCTCGTGTGATTGTGTGTGTGAAATGTGTGAATGTATGTGTGTGCGTATAATATAAATGCAATGGCTGTTGAGTGGACTGTGTGGTTTTCCATATTTTACAGATATTACTTCTATATATATACATATAATATATATACGGAAACTGCGAAACTGATGTGGACAGACAGCGCGCATTTGTATTGTATATTGTAATATATATGGAATGCAATGGAAAACTTGTATATGTATGTATAAAATGGACATTTGACTGGACAATTAAATTAAACTGCTATGAGTATGCCAAACACAAAAAAAACAGTACATGCATTGCGTATAGTTTTGTATATACTCTCTTTTTGTCCACATAATATTCACAGTCGTTTATATTACATAACCTTTCACAAACTCGTCAGCTGCTGTGCATGTGTGTGTGGTGATGAACGCAGGATTTCAAACCTCAAATATTCATATTTAAATCGCGAAATTAGATGAATGCGAACATTCAAAAATGCTCGAATAATATGCCATTTTGCTTGTATGTATTATGCATGTACATATAGATTTAATGCAAGTGTGGACTTTGTCTTGTATTCATATTTTAATCAAATGTATACCTATACAGGAAAGAGGAAAGAGACTTTACTCAATTTTTATATAAACTTGACAATTTAAAATGTTCTCATTTAATTTAATTAATTTACAATTGATTCAGAACTCAGTGTGTTTTTATAATGTACAATGTAAACACTTGACTCATGTGAGCTCAAATCATTATAAATCTCTAAATTCCCCCAAAAAATTCAATCCATCACTATATGATTGTGCTTTCTGAAATATAATGGGAATATTTTGGGTGTGTGTGTGTGTTCAATGTTATCTTTTAATTATTCTCATTTGTCAGGGGAGAAAACTTGAAACGATCGTCAACCAACAGTATATATGTACATATATATATTTTCATCACAGCACATCAACAACAAAAATCTTGAACATATACTGTCCATTCGTATAAAAATAATTATTGACTTTTTTTGAAGTTGTCGCGGGCGCCGATGTGATGTCCTTGGAATTTGGAAGCCAAACCACAAGGTGAAAGCTGTTTTGCTTCCAAATTCCAAGGACATCACATCCTCGCTCGGCCAACTGCAAAAAAGGTCAAAAAATTATTTTTATATGAATGGACAGTATATAGCTTCAAGCCTCAAATCACAAATCACAATCGCTTGGTGATTACGCCACAATTCTAATCAAATCCCCTTTCCAATTCACATTCACACAAACACAAATACATTGACTCGAACATTTTTTGTGCTGGAAATATATTCTCATTCCAATTAACTTTTCCATTCAGAAAGTCGACCACAAAATTTAAACTCAAATCATTCATATGTAATTCACAATCCTTTTTTTCCCCAGTCATTTTGCGTGTGCACATTCAAAAATTCCCCCACAGAAAATTTAAAAAAATCCCATGCCAGAAAAAAAAACCATAATGAAATCCTCCACAGGGTTTTCAATTCTCGCCCTCATTTTCACGTTCTCCTCATTTCAAATCCAGTCAATTCAAGGTAAATGACAATGAAATGTCCTTTTAATTTTAATATTTAATTACAATTAAACGTAATTAAACTTCCCTTTCCTTTTTTAAATCATTTAATTCAAAATTCAAAATTCAAAGGCTTTGTCTGCCCGTCAAACGAGACGATTTACCCCTGCGCCTGCTTCAACAACGTCATTTGGGGCGCCACGGTGGACTGTGACGGAAATACTAATTCCGATGATGGAGGTCAAGGTCAAGGGTCAGAGGAGGTCACGCAGTCCTCCATCGACACCCTATTCGCAGCCCTCCGCTCCGCCAACAACCTCACGCACAACTCCACCCCCGGCTCACTCGTCCTCTACGAATTCCGGATTACCTCCACGAACCTCGTGACCCTTGACCTGACGCCCTTAGTCGGTGTTCGCATGGACTACCTGGAGATCGTGGGGAACCCTTCATTGACCTCCCTGTCCGGCCCCACTTTCGACTCCCCCGGCTCCATCGATGTCCGTGTCCTTACGATCAGTCACTCGCCCGCCCTTCAGGACGAAGGGCTAGGTCAAATCCTCCGGATCTTCAATGCGACGAACATGAGGTCCCTTGACCTTTCTCACAATCAACTGAGAGGGGCCCCTTGGGAATTCCTTCCAGGCCTTGCCAAATTTCAGCTCCTCTACCGCCTCTATTTGAATCATAATGCGATTGCGGAGTTGAGGAGCAGCCCTTTCCATGTGAATAATCGCCTGGGGAGCCTTGACCTTCAAGGTCAAACCACCAAAAACCTAACGATTGGCGAGGATGCCTTTGCTTTTGAAGCCCCGGACTGGGACGTGGCCGCCAGCTATATCACCATCAATTTGACCTTGAATGACCTGACGGAAGGTCGCTGGGAGGAAGGGAGTGCATTGGATCGAATGGGTCGGCCAATCAGCTTGGAATTGCAATGGAATCGATTTGAATTCCTGCCCGCCAAGAGTTTTGAAGAGTTTTTACGGGGTAGGAGTTCTAGGATGATTTGGATTCAAGGGAGTCCATTGGTTTGCGATTCTCGCATGAAATGGCTCAAGGA
Source organism: Gisinianus flammeolus (assembly GCA_034699125.1). Lineage (NCBI taxonomy): Eukaryota > Metazoa > Arthropoda > Collembola > Symphypleona > Katiannidae > Gisinianus > Gisinianus flammeolus. Next base: position 9,671 of record JAIUND010004794.1, read on the forward strand.
TGGACGCGCCCAGTTTGAAAATCAAGTCCGGGAGGCTTATTGTTCAAATGACCCGGGTCAAACCGTCTTCACTAGTGATTTGATTTAATTCAATTATATTCGCGGCGTTAGAAAAAATATAGCGCCTGAATTGGAATTTGAATATTTATAACTATTTGAACATTGTCAATGGTAATTGGTCAAGAATTATATGGAATTGGAATAATAAAATTGTTGGATTTTTTCGAAGCAATTCAGCATTGCATACTTTATCATTAAATTAAATTATAGTTTGAGACGTTTGAGCTTTTTCTTGTTGGGAAAATTGGTACAGTTTAAAGTAATAACCGTCAAAGTGTACAATGAAATCCTCAATATTCGCGGTATAAAAGCTGTGCATTTTTCGCGCTTTCCTTGGTAAATTCGAATTCGAGGTCTTGGCATTAAAGCAAGGAAATTCATTCGGTATTCGGTCGGTCATTTTTGTGGATTGTTTTTTTTTTTTTGTAATTGAAATTGCAGATACATTTGAGTGGACTCCGCCTACAATTTCAAATTCAACTTCCACGACACCAAGAACTGCTGCTGCCGGACGGCACAAGAAAAGTGTATTCGAGAGGCTCCTTTGTGTCTCAGCGTTTGGATTGTACGGCGCTCTGCTCGTCATCCCGGCGCTGTACTGGATCAAACCGGATATTTCCATCCTCCTCGGTTCACTCCTGTCCGATGAGGATCGGAATTTTTGGAGCGTCTCAGTCTGTCTCCTCTTGGACACGTCCCTCATGTTCTCCTATGTCACGTGGTACAATTACTTGAGCTTCATCATCCTCTCCTTTGTCATGACTTTCCTGGACTCGCTGTCATCCGTCATCCACCAAATCCGGTACAGAATCCACCAAAAGTATAAAATATCGGGTTGCTTTACGATAATTTTGACCCTTTTGTCTGTTTAACTCGGTCAATTCAATTCAATTCTATATCAAAAATCCGCAGTTTGTACATGATTAAAAAAAGCGTTCAAAATTAAATTGTTCTTGTTTGTATGTTGGCAGGGAAAGCAGGCGATATTCGTTTGAGCTTGTTCTGGAGTCTCTCGAGGAATTTCGTCGCTTGGAAATGCAGCTCTTGTTCGCCAATTTGGTGTTCGCGCGGTCCCGAAATACTCGAAATAAATTAAACTCGTCCCGAAACCAACAATTGATTTTGATAGTACCCACGATTTTCAAAACCCACACAATTTATTTATTTATTTACTTAAGGGGTATATTCACTTCGCTGCGTGAAAAACTTCAAAAAATCCGTGTGGCCAATCCTGGGGCAGGAAAAATAT
>JAIUND010004795.1:0-10979 GCA_034699125.1 Gisinianus flammeolus
CTTTTTCCATCATAATTAAGTATTGTAGGAAGTTTGGTTCAATTTTGATACCTCATTTTTTCAAATTGCTGAAAGCTCCTACTGTTGCTTATACAAAGATTATTCGTGATAGAAACACGTTTTTTTTACGATGGCATAATATTTACTAGTTTAGTGTACAGTCTTACGATCTTCTAAAGATTGCATTCAAATTGTATGATAAGGAAGATTTTCCAGGTATATTTTTTATTTTTTGCTAGTGACAAAATAAACGGTTCGGAAATTCGAGAAAGAGGATCTGCAAGTCAACATCAGTCACCATGGTACATCAACTGAGCATTGATTCGGCTGTTTCTACCGTCATTGAATGAGACGAGAGTTGAATTGAAAATCGACGATTTAAAATCTCGATTTGTTAGCTCAAAGCTCAACGAGCATTTTATTTTCACGTTTCTCCTTCTCCATATTCTATTTTAAAAGAAACACACAGTCACGTTCATTTTTGCAAGTAGCAAATCTTCTCTCTTCAAAACCCACTCACTCTCTCTCTCTTCCCTATTCAAATTACTTTCTCCATAAAAAAGATATTATGCACTAGTGAAAAAATACAACAATGCATGTCCTTTTCTTCTCTTCTCTTTACAGAACACAGGCAACGTGTTTTCCATAAAATGCATACAACATTGCGTACAATATTATATCGTCAGCTTAGTTCCAAAAAGGCCGATTATCATTTTGTCTGATTCGAAAAGGGCCTATTATCAGAAATCCTTAATTCAAAAAAGGCCAATTATCGTAATTCCTTAATTCGCAAAAGTCCTATTCTCTAATGAGATTCTTTACTGAGAATAGGACTTTTGCGAATTAAGGAATTGTGATAATTGGCCTTTTTTGAATTAAGGATTTCTGCTAATAGGTCCTTTTCGAATCAGACAAAAATGATAATCGGCCTTTTTGGAACTAAGATGACGATATGTAGTTTGAAATTTTGAATGGAAGTCGACTTGACATTAAGAAAAAAGTTTTTGGCACGAATACAACATTTTTTGAGTGTAAAATTGAAATTCATCAGCCATGAAAAAAAAACAAATTATTAAAAAAGGAGAATGGAAGAAATTCCCAAGAAAAGAAAATTTGCATTCAAAATGGGTATTATTTAAGGAGAGAATACAAAGTGGGAAAGATGCTTCCATTCAGTAAGGAAACTGAATGTAGGCAAACCAACGCGCGTGTGTGTGTGTGTTTGTGCAAAAAAAGACAGTTAAATTCTGGCGACACGTCGTAAGCCATGGTTTGCCGCAGTCGAAGTCCATTTTTCGTTCCTTTCTATCTTGTTCTCTACATATCATTATTTTTTTAAACATAAAATAAAAGAATTCATTCTTGTTCTCCAGCATGATGAGAATTTGTAATTTGGTCAGTATAACATGTACACGCTCAAATCACTTAAACAAGGACACTTTCAGATTCAAAATGAAAAGATTTCCTCATAGGAAATATAGTCAACTTACTCAAAATTTTGTTCCCAAAACTCTTCAAACCAGGGATTCACTTCCCTGTGATTGAGATCAAGTGATGTAAAATATTCGTCAAAACCTTCTACACGACTGACAAGGGGTTGTATGGCAATGGCTCCTTCCATTTCAAAACTGGATCTCTGTAATCAAATCAAATAAATCTCATTACAAAAAAAAATTCATTAGTTTACGTAATATAGACACACAAAAAAAACCCGTATGAAGCCTAAACTCAAAGCACAATGAAGACATGAGAAAACTGCATATGCTCCTAGGTCATTTGACTGATAAATGACCAGCCCACGCCCCATTCAACTGAAAGAACCCTTAATTGAGCGGCGGCTCAATCTAGACTTGGTGTTCCGTATCATGGAATTGTTAACTGGCGCACGGTCAAGTTTTGAAAATTGTCGAGTCTCAAAGTCGACAACTTTTCCAATTACCAATAAGCATAAGTTGAATAGACACACTCGAATCGAACAAATGGTCAAGAACATTAACATCAGCATCAGCATCTGTATTAACAATGTAAATACCTAGCAAAGCAAAACTATATATCGTTTCATACACGGGTCATGATTACAAACTCCAGCAAGAATATGCACATAATACAGCAGTTTTGTACACATATAGAGAATATAGGCAGAGTTGAAGACTTTCTGGCACAAGCAAGAACGAAGAAAGTACGAAGTACCTATCAAGTGTGACAGCTGTTGCCCTTACCAACCAACTTTTACTCAGTCCATTCCCCATCCCCATTTGGTCTTTTATATATACATAGTATAATCTAATATTATACGAAATGAAATGAAACCCTCTATACACTTTATATACAAGTGTTCATGTAGTGAATGTCATCCTGCTCAATTCGCATAAAATCCAACTTTTTGTATAGCTTGAACTTGTGGGGCAAACTTATTTTTGCTGTATTACGCATCCTCCAATTCCAATACGTACTACATATACAAATACCCTATATGTTATAAATATTGATGTGAAGTCGTATAAAGAAACTGTACCCGGTCATGTTTTATGTGTGTAAAGTTTATATTCGACGTGCACCATATGAAAAAAAAGAAGTATAAAAAAGAAGAGCATCTCGTGATTCATAAATTGACCCATATGACGACACACAAAATACTGGAACAGTGAGCAGTCAAGATAAACTACACACAAAAGAATCACAAACGTATCTGATTCTCTTGTAGATTTTCCCTTCCTCACACATTGTCATCTAGAACAGACACGAAGACTGCACACTGTCTACTACACACTCGGAAATTCGGATTCTCAGAATATTATTTTTGGAACTGTAATATGAGCTTCATGTACATATAGAAACCTTCAAGAAAGAATTCAAGGTAATGCCTTTGAAGTTACGCAAAAAGAAAATGAGGGGAAAGCAAGAAAAATTTAACAGTCGTTATACAATGTGCAATTGGTGAGCAGACTTTTGACTTTGAGATATTTAAAGTTCCAAGGAAACAAATGATGAGAATGAGTACAAAGTAGAAAAAAATAAAAGGAAATGGGATTTTGATGAGGAATCTCTGAAGTAGAAGTAGAAAAGCAGACAGACATTGAAGACTTGGAAAATGGAAAATTTTGAAAGGGACACTTGTATGTATGTACATACATTGAATTACAAACTCTTATGGTTTGCCCAAGGGCCAAAAGTCAAAATGAGAGAGAGAGAGAAAAAATGAGAAAATGGTAAGAGAAAGGCATGCAAGAGACATTCGTGGGGAAATGAGTTTAGACTTTGGAATATAAAAATGAAAATTCAAAAATGAAATCACGGTAGTTTCCTCTTTATCTCTCTTCTCGCTCGCTCCTCAACTCTTCTTCACGTTTAATTCGTTAACTATATTTATACACATAGGAAAATTTGTGAATCAATACAACAAGGCTTTCCCCCCTACAAATCTGTTATGCTCTCAAAAAAATGTAGCAAAAAGAAATTCAAAATAAAATTATATTTTGTATAGTACAACCCGACGGCAATGTATCAACTTCAACTTGAATTTTTTCAACGTGAAAAAATATGCAGCAGCATATGGTCATGACTGGGTAAATCAGTGTATTTTTCGCCGCAGCAGAGAGAATTCTGTACCTATATATTGCTATGTATATATTCTTTGTACAAAAAATATATAATATAATTTTGTACTTTGAACAAAAATCCATTTATGCATGAAACTCATATAAAATGGTATTCGGTATAAATTTCAAATTTGTTTGTGACGTACTAGGATTTTTAAGGAATTATACAATGGAATAGATATTCCCTCTTGACGGTTGTATTAATAAACATCCATATATTTCCTCGTATGTACATATATATATATACACACACTTTAATATCATTATATTATGATTGAAGTGAGATTTCCACCAGACCGAAACGAAATTGCACAATGCCAGAGGCTGTTTGTTGCACGAAAGAATACAAGAAAATGTTGAAAGTTGAAAATTCGGGCATGGCAAACTTGAAGTTTATTACCCCGCGCCTATTTTTAATCATATTTGTACAAATTCTACTATGCTGCTGGAAGCGTACTATGAATGAACGTAATATGTACACCATTTCTAAGTGTTACATTCAAGTTAAAATAATATAATCCGGTAATATGTGGGTGGAAGAAAGCCTTTGAAGAAAGTTTTCACCTGGAGTCGATGCCCATGATGCTTTCACTATTCCTATTGGCATTGTATAATCTTTTCCTGCTTTGGCGTGGTTCAGGCTAAATTTCGATACGTCATTCTTGTGTAGATAAAGAACAAAATCCCATGCAACAATACAATACAATACAATAAAACATGAGAGAAAGCCTTCTAAATTTGTTTTGATATCTATATAGGAATTCCTTTGAATTTGTTTGAAAATACTCACGTTTGAGCTTTGCGCTGCTCACTCTAAAAATACCCATTGCCTTATTGAACCAAAAAACTATGTATATAAAATTGGCATTGAAGTCTGAATACCCTCATACGATCATATGATACTGAAAAGAACACAACGAGAACTGCCTTCTCTATTTGGTTAACTTAATTCATTATTTACAGCACAACAAGTTATAAATTCTAATCAAGATGTGTTAAGATCTCTCGACTTGATGTAGTGGACTACACGTGAGATTTGAAGAAGAGGAATTCTAAGAAATTTTGAACAACAGATAGGCTTTAAAATACTTAATTCAATTACTTTAATTCAAATACACTGTAGTCGAGTTTGTATACCACCTTGGAGCTTTGAGTAATGTAAATGCAAAAGACACATACCGTTTCTTTCAACTTTGAAACTTGCAAAGGCTGTGCGGGACAAAAGTTGAATAAGAAATTGTAAGAACGAGCGAGAAATTGAAAGACAAGTTCATCAGATACACACAACTCCAACTCCAACTCAAACACAGTGTACAGAAAGTGTCTGTTTTTTTTAATTTTCCTTTTACTTTCACTAATACTAATTGACATTTGGAATTTTGTATGCCTCCATGTATGTACGTCTAATCTCTTTTCTAACATTCAGTACGATTGTCCATACAATCAAAGAAAGCAGAAATATCCAGTTTCAGTGTGATTTGTATAAGGAAAAGTAATAATACATATACATATCGTCCGACTCTTTTCCCTCTCAATTCTCTGTCTGAAATAGAAACTACAGATAACATTTTTGTACGATATGTGTGGATGTGTACACTGTCCACATGGTCGGATCGTACTTGAATGTCGAGTGGTGCATGCTGAGTATGCTGACACAACCATCAGCTAGCTAAAAAGATAATGTTCCGACTTTCTTCCATTTTCGAGTACTCATATGCTTTTCTTTTCTCGTACATAGTGAAGTTGAAGTTATACAAGTACTTTCAAGACGAAAGACTCGAGACAAGAGTAATAAAAGGAAAAGCGTGTACGGGCTATTAGTTGAAACTAGTCAGATTTTCAAAACCTTTCCTAACAAGAAACAGATACAGAATAAAAAGTTGAAAATTGTTGTGTAGCTGTAGAAACTCTGGAGAAACTGGGATTCCGTACGTACAAGGATATGGACTGGACAAAGAGACGAATGAGGAATTGCAATACACATAGAAGTATGTACACAGTACACAGTTTGTAAGTCCATGTGGGAGAAGACATGGAGAAAGTAGAAAGTATGGAATGCAATACAATACGGAAAGGCAAATACATAGTCGTAATCAGCTTAAAGCTATTTGCAGTAACCAGTAACGAACATGAACCTACAGTGACATCAAAGTGAAGCGCGTATGGGGAGACTCGCAGCATCAAATGTATTTCCGTGCTCGCTCTAATTCCTACATGTACTAAAATGGAAATAAAAATCTTTATCTACACGTATTCACATACTTGTACGTTATAATTTGTATAGGGGGGAGCATTAGTTCTGATCCCAGCCTTCCCTACTGATATATGAATGCTCTGAAAAGACACTTGAGAGACGGGTTAATAAAATACGATATTATTATTATTACTGCTATTTTCTTTCCCACTGACACAGTCATGCGATGACTGAGAGTTTAATATAACTGTCAACGACCGATTCCATTCTGTGTTTGCAGAAACTCAGACGCGTATTACATGCACAATAATATGCATATACAAAACTACATATGTACATATTACTACAATACTACAAATTTGTATAGGGCAGACTTGGAATGAGACAAAGCACAATGAGTTTATTTCCCATCTGTTTTTAGTATTTACAGTTTATAATGACAAGACTCGAGTCTTATTAGCGACTCTTAGTCATCCCACACATCCGATATATGTCCGACTAACACAACTTTCCCATTTATTACGTTTGAGTGAGGTTCTCTGTTTTGTTGATGTCAAAGAGAGAGAGAGAAAGAGAAAAAACGAAGTCTAATTATACAAACTGTCGCTGCTTTGTTGCTCCCAAGGGCCATGTAAGCCATGCTTAATTATGATGCTTTCTCCTAGCACTTTCCATTTCCAACAGAGTATACCACAGTTCTACATATGCACAAGGTTCTAATTTTGCATTGAAAAAACTTGCAAATTCTTACGCACTATGCATATGTATGCACATACATGTATGGAGTTATACGTTGATTGCATTTATAGTTGTCAACTTCTGTCCTTGCTAAATAATGGGAATGATAGGATACGGAGAGAATTAGAAAAGAAGGAAAAACTCAAAAACTTACGGAATTTTCTCGATTACTCCAAGAATCTGTACAAATCCAGACGTAGCGACTCCCGAGTCCCAGGATCTTAGCTGAAGCCATTAATTTCACCATGTACTCTTTCTCCACAATCAGAACAATCACTATGTACATAGTAAACAAACCCAAATAAAATCACATCGTATATTATTTAATAACGATAATAATATCAAGTCTCGGAATGTTGTTTTAGTGCTATAAAAATGTAAGAACTGCCATGTACAATGTAAGAAAGAGAACTTGGAAACAAGTCATAATTTATGGATTCTCATGTTGTGTCCATTATCATAAAATTTGAAACGATGTCACATATACATATGTACAAGGTAAAGGCGCAAAAAAACTATAAAAGTGTCACAAAATACGTATACTAAGCACTTTATTCTAATGGTAATACGAATCCAATTTGTACATTAGGAGATCTACGTCGTCCTTGCATTACATTTTACATTCCACTTTAGGTAATAGCATAAATAATTTCAATACGTATTACGTTATACCTCGGATTTCGGGTTTGTTAGCGATCGTGCGTATAGTTTGATCATAGTCGTTGGCACTGAATTGATCCCGTATGATTCTCTGTGAAGAAAAAAAAGGGGGGAATATGGATATTATAATGCATATTATAAACACACACACACACTGGTTTTGCACTATAAAACCCTTCCTCACCTGACTATTTGTAAAACAAATTGAGTCATTTGCAGCAAAGTCTCTGAGCGTTTCAAAACAATGAACTCCATACTCCGAATCCGAATAAATCACAGCTACATAAGTCCAATTGAAAAACCTGAGGAGAATGGCAATACATCAAATGAACAAAATGTTAATTCAACCGTTTACATATGATGTATGTAGATACTTGGTACAATGGTTTCTCATTTAACACGAGTATCACCTATCAACATGCATGTCACAATTACACACACACACGTTTCGCATGTTAAAGCATGTCAGGGTCACAAGCTTGATCATTTTGGATAATAGATAATAGAGCTGGAAGTTGGGAGCGAATCATATGTAACTAATGAACATTTTTGTTTTTCCCTTTTGTTCTCATTATACTTGTATCCACATATATTCACACGACAACTACAACAACACAAAGCAACAAGTCTCAAATCGGAGAAAGCACTAAACTAGTAGACTACTAATTAAATCTGCAGTGTGTAAGTAAAAACTGAATAGGTGGTTTCCACAGGCTCGAGGGTATCATCTATACGAAAAAGTGAAAAACGAACGGGAAGTGATATAAAATGTAACAAAACTCTCAATTACACAATGAATTACGACTACTCGTAGAATGAAAAACAAAATTAATTAACAAAACTATATAGTTTGTGGTCAAAGTCCTTATGGTATACTTATTGTGAAATATTTAGTAGATAGATCGTGAATCAATAAAAATGAATAGCCATACAGAAATTTACGCATTTGTCATTGCAATAACGTACTTAAGTAAGTATGTGTAGGATTGAATACGGAAAGCAAATATTTTTAGCAAATTCACCGATATAGTCGGACGATAGCTGATCTATCAATGTATGAATAAATATAAACGAATGATTACTGGAGTATATCCAGGATTGCGTGGGCCTGGTTGACGTCTGAGGGAACAGTCCGGAAAAAGTAAGGAAATCGTTCTCGATTGGATAGTTGTGGCGACGTCGACATGTAGCTGATTTGAGGGACTTGAAATAGTCGTAATAAATTGGCAACCTATAATAATAAAATAGGAAATTACAAATTATAAAACAACTTATGAGAGACAAAGGTTAAAAAAAAACTTTTTCGATTAGTTTTCCCCAAGTACAAACATTTAACATATATATATACCTATAATGTATAGAGATCAGTAATTCATTTTCGGATTTTGATGGCATTGACCTACAATCTACAATTAGTGTAGACTGTAGATTCTTTGCCTACAAGAGATTCGGAACTATAGAGAGTAGAGAGAAGAGAGAGACAGAGAGAGAGAAAAGAATTGTTTGCGTGTGGGCAAAATAGTGACACAATTCAGAATTTCTGTAATATCCGTATATTGTATAGGTATTACGCAAACGAACATTTTCTACCTTTATCCATTTGTAATTTGTACTACGTCGTGGGCATAATATTTGATTTACGTTTCTATTGTGTATCATATTCTGTTCCATCGCTCAAGTCTCTCTTTTGGCTCTTTGATTAATTCCACGCGTTTTCATTTTGATGACGAATGACAATGAAAAGTGAGAATTTATCCTAAATCTGTCTATTTTCATTTCAGTGTACTCTCTCATTCTCCCCCATCTTTTATGTATTTTGACACTTTTAGTTATCTGTTCAGACTGAATTTTGTAAAGAGCATCACGTTGTATATGATAAATTCAAACTTTATTTTGTTTCTATTGTCAGATGTCAGATCTTTCTCTCTTTTTCTTTCTTTCTTACGTTTTACTTTCATGTGCATGAAACATGATATATATATCTATAGAGGTATAGGTAACTAAAGCTCGGTGTGAAAGGTACCTACAAAACAACGTACCTATGTGTGATGAGAAAATCCATTGAGCAATAAAAATGACAAAGACTACACAGAAATTAAACATTTGCATTTGTTGGAGTTGAGCAGATCCGTTTGTACAAGGGAAAATTGCAAGGATTAACTCGGAAATAGAGCAGGAGCGTCATCAAAATGCCACGCGTTCACTATAGTTATGGTATAGGTACTTTAAACACAGACTATGTACCACAATGTAAGAAACGACTAGACTATTATAACCCGGAAATCCATCAGTATTTCTAATAATGCGGGTGTAATCCTCGATCAATCATCAGTATATCATATACTGTATATGACGTGTATATGGCACTAACACCCTTCAGACAAAATTCTTGAGCGATCTCCTTGGATATTATTCTGGGGTAATAACAACATGTATAGCTATTCAAATTAAAAACGTATCTCGTCACATTATTATTTACCTGAATAGAAACAGAAGAGGATTGACCACCGATTACTCCGATAACACGATCAAATTTTCCATTACGGAATTTGGCTGAGGACCCATCTCGACACTCAAATTCCTGTACGTGATGCTCATTGAAATGAGCAATGAAACCTTTCAAAAGAACATAAGAAAAGCCATTTCATTTCAAATGAGGTTATAAAATAATAAGCATACAAAAATAACACATAATAAAAAAAACTCTTTGTATATAGTGTATACGAATTATGTTGAAGAATGTGAAAAGAGAGAGGACTCCAAGAATATGCTTGAATAAGCTACCAAAATAAGACATAATGATTTGCAACGTAGTGTGTTAAACATATGTACCTTTGATAAAGTCCAGAGATTGTTCAAGTGCATATGTACTGGAGTCACAAGAGTCTAGAGCGAGAACACCCAATTTAATTCCAGGAAGAATATTTGGATTTGCATTTATCTTGTTCAGTGTGAAAAGTATTCCTTCCAAAATCTGAATATTTTCAAGCTGAAATATATGTATATATAGATATAGATTATACCTATATGGACAATTTATATCATTGGCAGCATCCAAATATCGGCATTCACAATGTGAATTTCACATGATATTATTATTATAAAGTTTTGGAGATTTAGAAAACTTTTTTAGCGACATGCATATCCAGTATTACTAGTACATATTATATCTATATCTAGACTATTATATGTAGGTACTTGAGACAAACGAGTTGATAAAAGATATTCATAAGCACAAGTCAACAAAATACGAGCCCATTCACAAGTTTTTGAAAAAGGGATAAAGACAACTGCGGGCAAAAAAACAGTCACTTCATATATATTCCGAAATTCTAAACTTATCTGAGAAGAATCTCGGATAAGTTAACTCATCTCATTCGAAAAACTTTCAATGAAAGTCTCTTTCATGCCCATAAGCTGTCGGCCAAGTCATATACGGAAATGCTATTGCGATATTATTATAATCGCATTTCCTTCAAAGATATTATATAGCAAACTTTTGCCAATACTAAAATGTCTTTCCACGAATCATCAAACTTTTGGAAGAAATCTGAATCAGTCTATAATATGTTTTCTTCTAGGGAATCAAAAAAGTCTCTACATAATTTGTTCAAATCTGATTTCTGATTTCGCTATGTATTGAATACATTATATTCCGTAGAATGAAACAATAATGAAGTAATTAGGATTGTATTACGAGATCCGAATAATAATAGAGAAGTTGCACAGTTTTAACGAAATCGTTAAAACATAATATCTTCGTTAAAAGAAAGTATGGAAATTAGAGA
>JAIUND010004796.1:0-10975 GCA_034699125.1 Gisinianus flammeolus
AAAATCAAGGGCATCATCGACTCGACGCGTGTTCTCGCCGAAAACAAAAGTCTCACGAATAAATAAACGGACTGTACATAAGTTTGCAATACTATTTATATACATATCTGAATTGACAAGTACCCAGTGAATCATTTCCTTTTCAAAATAAAATAACCATTTAAAAATTGTAGTGAGTGAAATGACTTTTTTGCGATTTACTGCGATACACATTCGAATTTGAGAGGATTGACACAAAATAATTAAATCCCAATAAAACTGGAACACATAATTTTATCGTATTGGGTTACGACTTTTGCGACAAACATGAACAAAGCAATTAAAACACGCGAGGGTGGAAATATCTCAAGTCCGTGTCATCAAAAATTAAGGGCAGTAGTCAAAAGGATTTGGCTTTCGATTTCAAATTAATGAGCAGTTTCAAATCTGCTATCACTGACGTCATATTTGTGATTTTTTTTTTTGTGTTTTAACAAAAATCAAAGCGAAGAGGAATTAAAAATCCGAATGTACTTGAAAGATGAAAATTACACGATGAAAGTAAATGAAAAGAGAAAAATGAGGGCAAAGAGAAAAAAATTCCGAGTGTGTAGTCTCAGTAGTCGGTAAGGGGCCATTCAATAGTGACGTCACGCTGTTTTCATAGAGTAACCATTCCCACAACACATGGAAAATTACCAAATTCTATGAAAACACTGTGACGACTTTTAAGGATGGCCCCTAATGTCTGTATAGTGTGTGGAGTGTACAGGCACACATATGTGTGTGAGGTTTATCTCGCTAATGACTATACATTACATTTACATTAGACGCAAACGACGGCTGAAATCCCTTGTTGCATAATATGTACATTTTATAGTAGAATAGTTGTTGCATGAAGTTTATACAATTTGATGTATAGAGTTTTGATGGCAATGGGCAATAGACGAATCCAGTTTTTGTCCAGTATTACATTTAATTGTAAATTCATGTCTTCATCAGATGAAGTCCATCTCGTTCTGGTTCTTGTTCTCGGATTCTTTGGCATATGAAGATAAAAAGTCCTTTACTTTTTGGTGTTGTTGGAAATATTTGATACCTTGTGCTTTTACTCGGTATACAAAAAGTCAGTTGATGAATTTAAACAACGCAATAATAATATGGCTTGTCTATATGAACTTGTGTAATTCCAAGGAAGTTGTACAGCAAAAGGGTTGTATGAAAGTTTTTACAGTGTCCCCTATTTTATAGGAGTTGGCAGATTATATTTTGTACACGTATCATTTTATAACTATTTTGACAAACTCAAGAGTTGTTAGTTGCTGTTGTTGTTGTTAACTACAGTATAATTCGTTCCAGCCATCAAATGACATAAATACCTTGGAAAAAGTCTCTGTGCAAATTCAATTCCATTCTTTTCGAAAGACATGTATACTTTATGTCACTTTATAAAAACACTTTTTGGACAGCGTATTAAATTCCACTTCAGCTAGTTTGTTGTCTTGTGTAAGAATTGCATATATGTGCATATAGCAAATGACAAATATTATACAGACTGTATAAACTTCCCTAGACTTTTTTTTCCTTCCCCACATTTTCATGAGCATACAGTCCTTTAGTTTAAGGTAAATAAACTACATCAATATATATATATATATACTATCTCATTTATTGCCTGTACAGAATGTCATTTCCGCGCACTGTAGTATACAGGATGTTTGAACATTTGAGTTTCCAATTGCTTAGAATAATGTAGCCAGCATATGTAGTTTAATTTTGCAAAAATGCTGGCAAAATGTAATAACAACAAGGATTTGTGTGAGTGTTTTAGGGATATTACGCATATCATAATTATTGTGAATTTCGTATGGGAGATTTTCTAGGTGTGTCTAAGTATGTACTTATATGATGTTGCAGTAATCTACAGACAATTCAATAGTGTTTTGAGTACTTGGTGGCACAGAACTGAAATTTAATCTACCTATTGATAATTATTCAGTATTTTTCAATGTTATTGAATTTCTCTTTGCGTCGTTTCTGCTTCGCTGAATGATAATCCTATAATAAACTTTGGAAACTTTACTTGCAAATCTCAACGCATTTCATCGACAGTAGTTTCAATTCTTTCAAATGAATAAGTGAAATTGGACTCGAATTTTTCAGTGACTGAATTTCTGTCAATATTCCACAGAAAAAAAATTAGACCGGGACCGACAAAGTAATTATTACTGATTACTGCGTTATAATCACTAATCACATACTCAGTATGTCACATGTATTATACTGTAATAAAAAGATGAAATTAGAAGCAGCTTAATTGTCCTAACACGCTTTGGTATAGCGATGTCGTAAAATCACTTTTATCGAATTTTGCTAAATTATGTCCATGTTTCAGTTCACAATCCCATTAAAACCTTTCAAGCATGTCAACATATATTCTTGTCTTGGGTCATCCCAATTATCTTCCTCATACGAAATAAAATAATTGCAAGCGCCGAGTCTCATTTCAATGGTGAGACCAAACTATTGCAGAATTTGAAATTGAAAGAAACGAAATTAAAGTTCCGACTGGCTCTAATTAGAATGTCACGCGTATTATTGTCAATAATTATTATTCCTTTGTATTAGCTTCGCTGTAAGTATATTTATTTGTTCCATTTACTATTGAATAAGCTCCTTCAAATCAACATATGTGGACGCTGCATCATATCCAAAAAAAGGTAACCACATATATTACACTACAAGTGTAACACTAGTGATATAGTTATCAAAAAATATTTGGATAATAATTATTATTTACTAATTATAGTTTAAGAACGATTCCGAATTGAAATATTAGCAGAAATGGGAGAGGGCATATACTCAGTGAAGACGCATCACAGAATTATCTATCGTTGAATGTTTGCAAAATATAATTGTGGAGGATTTCATTGCTTTAATTAGGTTGCGTATTCCAAATTGTAACTTACAATTCATTCGCATTCATTTACGTAATAACAAAAATACAAATTTACAAAATCTTAAAATGAGATTAGTTCACTTTTCTTTTGTTTCCCTTTCATCATCAAAACTCATGTATAAAATTTCACATTGTTTATGTTGATTGTAGGTAGTATTGTAGTGACAAATGACAAACACGTGTTGTTGCTGCATGGCTATTGTGGTTCCATTGGTGTTGTTGACATGAGACATGCACACTTGTTTCACGAGATAATTTTTATTAGTACGTTGCCCGATGTATATGAAATCAGTAACTCAACTGTCCAGTAGTGTCATTCTACCATTAATTGCTCGTGTGGTCAATTTTGATACAGAATTGGTGAGGTTTCCTCCCTTTGTTGAATAGTTTAAACTTTATACACGAAGGATTTAACCATAATAAATGGAGTTTACTGCAGTTAGTGAACGAAAACATTACGAAATTCCTTTTGACATTGGAACGTGGTATAGATAGTAGAAGTATGGACAATGGATGACATAGCCCTTATACTTATATGTTATATTATGGGATTTTAGAGATACTGGAAAACAGCCTGTGTACTTACGTTACGTCGACGAGTCCAAAGAATTACAGAGACAGAAAACATGATATCGGTATTAAGAAAAAAGAGGGGGAGAGAGAGATATTTAGATATGTAGAGAGAAAAAAAGTTGAGAATCTCTCTCTTGAGCTTAAGAGAGTTGCTTGTACGTGTTCAGCATTCAGCATTGCTGGTGTATACATATTACATGTACAGATATACACGCCATTATAAAATAAAATGATATAAGCTGTAAAGTTATGGCTATAAGAGGTTTCATTAACAACAACAAGTTGAAATGAAAAGATTGTAGCAAAAAGCCAAGCCACAAACGCAAACCAGTGATGAATAATAATAATAAGCGGAAAAGATTTTCAGCCCATATAGATTCTGCGGTCTGTCCAAGTTTCATTTCATATTACTTCCAACTTATCAGTCCACACTCTTGACTGTATTGAAAATTTATTTTGGACCACTTCCTGTAACAATTATTATTATGATGATTCCGTTTTTCAATTCTCAATACAAAATTAAAGAATTAATGATTAAATATTTGTTCGATCTTTGTTGAGTTTGGGCTCTAGTTTTCTGTATAGTGTTTGAAAAAAGCTGTTAAAAAGGAGAACTTGCAAGTTAAAAATCTCTCAACATGAAGAGATAGCGCTGAGAGTAAAGTTGAAGTGATATTGATAAAAAGCAGAAAATGGTAAAAGATCTCTGTGGTGGTGTCTTTCATCTTACTCTTTTAATCTGAACAAATGTATATAACAAACAGCTCTCTTGACTCAACGAATAAGCTAAAGTTAGTTCTTCTTTTCATTTTCATCTGCTCCTCTTCAACTAACCGACGAATAGTTTCACTTGAGTCCTCGTGTGCTATTTATGGAACACTTCGAAATGTGAATCAAGTTTAAAGATTTAAAAAATACTGAAGTAGCTAATTGAAGTTCGTTGAACAATATTCTGTAGACAGTATAGGTAAATAAAATCCATTACGAGATTATTATAATATAAATAGAGTAATGTCTGGGTATGCAGGTTTTCGTTTTATCCTGTTTGTGTGGACTTTCGATCTTCTATTTTCCAGACATTTGCGTTCGATTAAAAAAACCACTCGGAAGAGATCACGAAATGTAGGCATTGATTTATGATGTACACGTTTTTATATGGTGGAGGTAGCCAGCTAATGTGAAGATAATTGACATACTAATTATATTTATATCGTCCAAGAACGGAACATGCGTAAATAGTATTTACTAAATGCACGTGTCCAGTCGGAAATACTGCACAAAAATTGTAGAATTATTCCAAAAACCCGAAATCTTCTGTATTATGTCAAAAAAATCCAATTGCATTAGCAATAAAGCAATGGTTCAAGAAAGTTGAAATTTTATACATAGTTTATTTATCCCATATAGGTACTAACAAGATCTATAAGTCCAAGCGTTGCATAGAATATGAATATAGTATTAATTATAAGAGTTAAGATTCTTCAGATTTTTGTTCCGATGAGAAATGACGAGGCTAGAAGGAGACAGATTTAGTGATGTAAAAGTATTTACACGAGGAAGAGTTTCAGCTTGTGACTTTTGTGAGTCCACGTGGAGCTAAAGCTATACAATCTGTCATTTACTATGAACTCGGTCATTAATAAAAATTTACTTTATCCCACTGGGGGTGACTTTCTCTGTGGTGTCATTCAATCTCCTTTTAAGTTCCTCTCATCTGTTTTTCCACACACGACCATTTATCATTCATTCATCTTCTACACTAGACTGTTGACAAAAGGACAAAAATTTCCGAGTAAGTTGAATCTAAAAATGAATATTTATTACTATTATTCTTATTCAGAAAGAAAAAAGTACCTAATACAAATACAAATAAAATCCTTAAGCTCATGGAACAAGAAATGGGTAAGTAATGTAAGTATACCCGCGATTGACAAATTCTCTGATGAAAATAGTCACCATGGGGCTAAAAGATCCAGAATGGATCGATGGTTGGTTATATTCATGAACTATTTTTGCTATTTTTTCTTCGTGATGTCCTTCCACTTAAAACTTGTAAACATTCAACATTATAAGACCCCCAAAAAAAGTACTTGGAAATATTTCCCCTTCTCCACTATATATATCCATTTGAATTTTGAATCCTCAGAATTTTTTTTGCCAGTGGTATAGGGTGAGTCGTGAGTGCACAGTTCCCCCTTTTCCTTCCTTGAAATTAAACTTGAGTTGCTTGTTCGTTCGTTATGGAGAGTGTGAAGGAGTTTTAAGCTCAAGTTTTTCAGTCCTCTCTATATATACGAATGCACATATAGAGAAGATACAAAATAGGAAAGAAAGTGTAATAAAGAGTATTTCAAGTGGAAATGAAATAGCAAAACAAAAACAAGCAAAAAAATGTACTACCCTTCCTGTCAATCTTCTTAGTCTAAACATGCATGCATATTATGCGAGTAAAAACTAGTAAGCTATTTGTATTTCGTATTTTGAACTCTCTTGTTTGTTGCTCACAGTCTTACGTCTCGGCACCGAGAATAATGTGTAATATATTTTGCAGAATTCAGAGCTATAAAGAGCTCGTGTATAGGTAATTCAATTCCGTTCTGTCTCTCCGTCTGTCTGGCCTGTCTCCCTTATAAATACTTAACGAACCAAACTGTACCAAAATTCTCAACGTTATACGTAAGTACAAGCAGACACTTTGTTCTCTCAATTTTCACAAACTAAGTACATACTCGTTTGTCCTGTGTTCCATCAAGAGTATATACACAGTCTCAGATATTAGACTTGATTTGATCTTGACAGCATAAGTATCCTTCTTTCACATATTTGACAACGACTGACAAATTATCCACATTCTCTTCTCGTTTAAGAAATAATAAATAAGGGCAAAAATAAATATATAATATCGATTTTTCTTTACTTTTCCTCCTCCTTTGCCTTTTGACTTGAATAACAGCAATCATAATAACAAAGTTATTGAGTGGGTCGGCAATGAACAGTGTTCACTGATTGTGAGCACGTGGGTAATCGTAGGAGTTCAAATAAAATTGGAAATTATACTGTAATTTTTACCATCATATTATAATGTCATAAACTGTGTGTGTGCCAAATTTGTATTATCTTGTAAATTACTTGCCAACTCGTTTCTTGTCCATTGTTTATAATGCAAAAAGCAATTTGAATCGAAAATTATTTGTTACTTATTCCTCTGAAAATGTTTCACATATATTCATTTTGAAGGCATGTGTGTACAAATTTTAATTATTTTTTCGATTTCAGGTCAGTCAGTAAGAAGGTAAACATTTGGACTGTGTTTGATCAGAAAGACAACTCGATGAAATATCAAGAAGTATAGAAGAAAGAAACTAAAAGTGAATTGAACTTGCACGAATCGGAGAAGAGTAATAATAATAAATACACAGTGAAAAAAGGAGATGTAGTGGTTCAATTTGGTTAGAAGCAATAGAATTTTTGAAACTGGAAAAGTTTCTGAGATATAAATTCATTGCTGTGATTTGACTTGAGGATGTGAATTGGTGAGTCACCATTAGTGATAAATGATAAAGTAGTGTGAGGAGAGACGTAAATTACGTGACTAGCAAGAGGGTTTTGTGTATAATGCTTTTCAAACGAAAAAAAAGTAGATAACTAAAATATAACCCACACACAAGGGAAGGAAAGACGAAGGTATATATACGGTCAAGCAGTCAGCCAGCAAGAAACCAACAACAAAAGTCTGATTCAACATTCAGTCAAAGGAACATGCAACAGTTGGCTTAAGGATTTCCTGCCGGCATGTTAAAAGTTAGACATCCTCCGTGTTTGTGCTGTGTCTGTGTTGTGTCGAATTCATTATTATTATATTCTCCCTTGTGTATACCTCAAAAGTCTAATAAGCTCTTGTGATTTTCATGTAAATCACTATAAATTTTTCTACCAAACCACCAAGGAATAAAACAACTGTACAAGTTTTTTAAATTCATTATTCAAATTTAAAGTGCAACATTCAACATACCCAAGTTTATTTGTACACAAAACATTCACTTGAATTTTCATTGCCTATAGTGAAGCTGAATTAATTAAATAAGTCATTTAATATAAATGGATTGTTGACATTTATTGTAGGAAAGAAATTGCGACTAGTTAAAAATGTGAAATATGCGTGTTTAATTCATCAATGGAATCACCAACTACGAGGAGCGAATCAAATTTAAAACGATACAAAGGAATCAGGTGAGAAGCAATACGTTTTTCGATACATATACAAATTATTGACTATTTGATTTGGAGCGTACTTTTACTGACATGCACAGAAGCTTGATTACATATTTAGAATTAAAAAGTCAAAGGTGATCATGGACTTTAAAATAAATGAATTTAGTCTAATCAGTTCTGTGAATATATCTTCCACACAATTCGATGTCGGAATCCACAATGCGTATCTCATTAGATGACTCATTATTATGCAAGGTTCCTTTGCATGCTTTTCCCTTTGTCTTCTATATAGAATTCGCATGACATTGCTAGTTGTTTGTACATATTATATTGTAGTGTGCTGTGTGCTCCACTAATTCAGAAACGCGTCGTGCATTTTTTCTGTACACAATGATGAAGCAGCAGGACTCTCACACATATAGAAATAGAATTAGAAGCCTGTTGATTGTTGTTCCAGCAAAAGGCCAGGGCGGATGACTCGGTTTTTTTAGCACACGCTCTCCGGCATACAAGCTGTAAAAGGAAAATGTACAATACTTTTTATTCATTGTTTTGGAAACTCCCATTATTATTATTGTTCTTCGTCGTCGTCTATGCATGTGGTATATTTAAAACAAGTTCGTGTGCCACTCTTTTTTATTTGTCTCGTATATAAGTATTGTATACTAAAGTGATAAAAAAATAGCTTTCTATTAAGTTCCCATTCGGTTTTCTGCATAACACAAATCTTCTTGTTGAGCGTGTTTTAACGAATCGGAATATTTTGTCATTTGAAAATTCCCAAGACATGGATCAAATTTCCCATGTCGATTCACTTTGTATAGAGCAAGTTAGGTAGAATAATTTAGGTATAGTGTCAGTAAATTAGTTCTCCTAAGCTCTTATTTCGTCTAAATGTGTGTTATGTAGTATGTACAATGTACATCGTCATCTATTGTTGTCATTTGTTGCATTCAAAATTTTATTTATCTACAATGGAACTTGCAAACTATACTATAGGATTAAGCACACATATACACACAAACAGTAACTTCAGGTTCATAGTCAATTGACGTAATTATATTGTTTTAGTGGAGTGTTGCGTGTGTAGTTTTCCATGTAGTTTGGTTCACTCGACTCACACGTACATTCCTACATGTATCATGATACAGTATCATACTAATGTACTTATATCGTCCATAAAATACACCCATGCAAGTTTTTACTTTTACTATTTGCAAAAAGCATTCAATTTCCGTTTCCCATTAGCATTGCTAAGTTAGCAAAATAAACAAGAAAACTTGATTTTCTTGCACAATTTATAATTTTTACCTTTTATCTGTCTTCATCTTTGTTCGGTATTTAACCGTAGGTATAAATGAAGGTTTCCATTTCAATTTTCTCATCCTTTTTCCCATTTCAAATTGTTTCTCAGCTAATGTTTGAGTTCATACCTCCATCATAATAATAATTATTATATTATACGCAGGGAGAGACTTACAGCTTAACGATTTACTTCATTTTTTTTTATCGAGAAAGAAACTAGAGTTAAATTGAATGGAGGAATGGGGAAAGCTCTGTGTGTTTCTATCATCTTCCGGATCGTGTTAAATAATTGAATTAAATTGTATATCTACTTTTTACTGTACAATTTGAATTTAATTCAATTACTCGGATTTGTCGGCGATTGTAATTTTTGATTGTAAAATAAAAGATAATTTGATCCGGTCAGTAGTCAGTGTACAACGAAATGATTTTGTGCAAGACGAAGACAGCAAATTTAAATTGGTCTGAATGATGATGATGCTCTGATGAAAGGCTAAAGTAATGAATGAGAATTATAATAATACGTTTTTTAACGAAAATACTTTCTGTTTCTCTTTTTGCCTCATGAACAAGAGTGACCATTAATTTACTTCACTTTGCCTTCACGCAAATGTCTGCACACTAATCATAAGGTATAGGGAGAAAAAATGTGCATCAATTTACAAAATAATACTCAAAAACAAAGGAAAGGGAGAAAGAATTGTGTACAGCAGTTCATAAAAATTGAAGTCTAGAAACATTCAAGAGGTTTAAGAAAGACGTACATAATCTGTATACAGAACTTAAAGTAACGTCATAATATATATTATATGTTATTGAAGGCGGGACATCAAGTACAACAACTGACTTATATTTCGTATGATAATTCTTAAATTCACTGTGTACTTGAGACTATAGAGCTGCAAGTCATTTTAAATTCCGACTCCAGCGTAAGACATTTACAATTAGCTTGATCACAAAATTATATAATATTTTACTTGCTGCCTTACAAAAGCGAAGGAGCACGCAATTTGAAGCTCGAAGGTCTCTACTAATAAAGCCTTTGCTCTGACAATAATTAAATAAAAATTATTATATTATATGGTAATATCATACACCATCAAAATGTCTACAAATTGCAAATTCTAAGGATTCAGGCGCCAAATTATTATGAAATCACAAAAACAAGAAGGAATTTCCATTGTGTATATTGTATATATGATAAGGAAGGTAGAAGAATTTGAGAGATCTACATATAATGGTCTAAGAATTATGCTTGTCTCACCATAATGAGATTTTACGTACATAATATGAAATGAAATAGACGCGTACATACCAAATGAATGTAATTTCTATCAATAATTTCAAAACGAGTCGTCTGTAATTTATAATAAATTAAGTAAGTCAAACACTTGAGAAAGAATCCTCCTCATCCTCCCTCCCTCCCGTGTTTACGCTATTACATATAATTTGCCGTGCTTTTAAAATTCGAAATTGGAAGCATATCAGCATTAGCTAAAGTGTAAGTAATGTGTACAGCTATACTGACAGATGAAATTATTTTTCATTTTTCATACGGGTAGTCCTAAACGGTAATCATCTCATTTGGTATGTAATGCGTCAAAAATCGACAAATAGCTATACGATCATTGTTGTACAAGAGTCTCCCTTTGAAGAATTCACAAATTATTAAATTACCTTTTATAATTCGTTTTTCCTTAGCACCCCGTGACGGTGGAATATCTATAACTACATAATATACAATCCTGATATGTGTCCATTAGAGTTGGTGGATACATATAGTGATGATGGATCTGTATGTGTATTTATATATACCGTATAAACTAGAATAGACTCCCTCTATTTTATAGAGTCCCCTATACAATAGAGACCCAGGGATTGTATAACAGTTTTGAATTACAATCCCATGCTTTCAATGACATTCTCTGATTTAAATTACATTAGAAA
>JAIUND010004797.1:0-10974 GCA_034699125.1 Gisinianus flammeolus
TGAAATCCATACGTGCAAACCGAAGATATGCCCTCCGCAAGTTGGGCCTAAAACAACGCCAAACCGAAAAGGGTCCTATATTATGAATCACCCGACCGACCATTGACGACGATGGAATACCACCGTATTTCCGGCTCTCTCAATGTCCAAAGTGTTTGCACTTGTCAATTCCCAAATCCCGCTCCGCTCTCTTAATGTTCAACTAGTTTTTACATGTTAATTACCGAATCCCGCCGTATTTCCCGCTCCGCTA
Source organism: Gisinianus flammeolus (assembly GCA_034699125.1). Lineage (NCBI taxonomy): Eukaryota > Metazoa > Arthropoda > Collembola > Symphypleona > Katiannidae > Gisinianus > Gisinianus flammeolus. The sequence continues at coordinate 254 of JAIUND010004797.1, forward strand.
ATGTCCAAAACCTCCACAATTAGTAATTTCCGAATCCCGCCGCATTTCCCGCTCAACTAACGTCCAAAATGACCACAATTTGTAATTCCTGAATCCCGCCGCATTTCCCGCTCGCATACCGTCCAAAATGCCCACAATTGATAATTCCCGAATCCCGCCGTATTTCCCGCTCCATCACCGTCCAAAATGTCCACAATTGGTAATTCCCGAATCCCGCGGAATTTCCCGCTTCACAACCGTTCAAAATGACCAGAATTGGTACTATCTGAATCTTGTCGCGTTTCCCGCTCCAATATTGTGCGAAATGTCCACGATTAGTACTTCCGGAATCCCGCCGCATTTCCCGCTCCACTTCCATCCAAAATGTCCTTTATTGGTAATTCTCGAATCCCGCCGCAGTTCCCGCTCCACTTGCATCCAGAATGTCCACAGTTGGTATAATTGCCGAATCCCGCCGCCATTCCCACACCACTAGTCCAAACTTTCTTCAAATCTTGCCGTCCTCGTCATTTTCCGTCTGGCCGACTCGCTTAAACTTGCATTTTTGTGGGATTCCGCCGCCCTTTCTCCACCACACTTCGCGACCACACATTCAGTCTTCCCCGTTGTGCTTCATCCATCGTTCATCGTTCTTCTTCATCCATCGGACGATCCAGATGGATAAACAGCGGGTCCTTGCTTGTCGCCAACGCTAGCCTGACGAAAATGGACCGACCAATTCCCATCCTTAGCACCGACAACAGTCTCCCATCCACAACCCCGCCCCATTTGCGTGATTTCCACACCTAAAGACTGAGCAAATTAATCATGGGGGCATGTGAATGTTCGGTTTTCGTTCAAATGTTTGGGGCAAAAAAGAAAACCAACGTGTCCAGCACCAACAGGTCAAAAGTTTGGGACCAATACGGATTTGCCTAATTTGACCATGATCAAACCAAAACTCAATTTCATCAGAGAGAGACCGGCGCTCCCTTAAACCAAAACGAACATGCCGCCTAGTAACAGAAAGGAAGAAAGGGGGAGACAAAAGGCCTCATGACGATTTCTTTTCAATGCACATCCACGAGTGTAGCTATATACGTCCCAAGGGAGAGATTCTGAGAGCACGATGATGTTGTGAATAGCACTGCAAAATCTCTTCAATACGATTGCGTCGTCTTCATATCTGTCTCGAAGCGGAGACTTTGTACTCATAATACACTTAGGCATCATCCCTATTTGAGTCTCTACTCACACCATCCGCCACACCAACATGCTCATAAACGCACGCACAACCGTACAGATAGCACACTACCATTTTCCTCTACCTTCCAAGACAACACACACTTCCTCTGTCGTCCACTTTGTTTTCAACATCTTTTCTTTCTTCCAACCGCACCCTCATCTTCCCATCCCTCGAGTTCAAGGCTTCACTATGAAAGAGAGCGTTGCCTTGGTGCCTTCAGCTGAGTCAAAGGATACGACTTTGACGACACATTATAATTCCAATTGTATACGCGATGTCTTGTTATTTAATCGACCCATTGCAATGTTTTTGATATTTAAATTTCACTTGGATTAATCTAAATCACTTACGAATATAGTCAAAAATTTTGAATTTTCTTTGAAGTGTTCCAGAGCAAACATTTTGCCAAATTCTAGTGTATTCGAAACATGATTCTCTTCAATTTCATTCAAAAATATTTGCACAATATGCACGCGTACAATTTCGAACTCATTTTGAGAATTGGGGTTTTTTGCAAAAAAGTTGAATGCATTCTAAAAGTTGAATGCATTCTAAAAGTTGAATTTTGTTTTGAAATGTTTCAGAGCGACCATTCTGCCGAATTCTAATCTATTCTATACATGATTCTCTTCAATTTCATTCAGAAATATTTGAACAATATGCACGCGAACAATTTAGAACGTATTTTGAAAATTGAGGGTTTTTTGAAAAAAGCTGAATGCATTCTAAAAGTTTAAAATAATTTTAAAATGTTTCAGAGCAAATATTTTGCAACATTTTAATCCATTCTAAACATGATTCCCTTCCATTTCATTCACAAATATTTGAAGTTCGTCCACGGCGAGAATGTAATATTGCATTTTGGAAATTGAATTTTTTTTTCGAAAAAGGTTGCATGTATATTAAAAGTTTAAAATAATTTTGAAATGTTCCAGAGCGAACATTCTATCAATTTCCATTCTATTATAAATATGATTACCTTCAATTTCATTCTAACATATTTGAACATTAACCACGCCGAGAATTTATATTTACTACACCCCGTGTTCGGGCGGACCGAAATCTGACTCGTTTGTTGATCAGAGGGCACTTTGTGTTTAGGCTAATGGTGCCTAACCGTCATTTAGCACGTTAATAAAGTTTATTCAATTCAATTCAAACGCATTTAGACAATTGAGTTTTTTTAAAAAGGTTGCATGCATTTTACAAGTTTAAATTTTAAGCATTTTAAGCAATGGACTTAAATGTTATTTAGACCTCTGTTATTTTCTGCACATATTACATAATCAATTGACCTGAGAATGCCAGAGAGTGCAAATTGAGCTGGTTTAAGGTCGTTATTTTATGAACGTTTATACGTAAACCCTATTGCAAGTTCAACCTGCGCCATCCCATCACACACTCAGAAGTTCCCAATAAACAAAAGACTCGCCAATTCATGCGCATGAGAACCCACCCCACCTTTACCAAATTTCACTTTCCGCCCAGCCACTTCTAGCTCTCCGCTCGCAAAATCATTCTTCATTTCCGATCGCATTCCCTCAGCCAATTCTTTCATGACGTTATCGACCACCGCGATAGTTTTAGTATCATCCGGCGTCATAACCTCCGCATTCATCTCGGCTTCGGATCGAATTCCCGGATAATTGCGAATGCTGTCAAACCCCCTATCGGAATGAGGTGCCACTGCAAACCATTCCAACCGCGTGACACCCGACATCGAGTCCCACCCATTGACCTTTCGTGGATCACCATGGCGTTTTCATCATCCTCAGAATCGACAATCTGCATATCTTGATCCGAAAGCCGATTGAAACGCCCCCAAATTGCCGCATCTGTTTTCAACCCCAAGATACAACTGACTAGACGGTCAATAAAAATTCACAATTTCCGGACTTGTACACTAGTGGCTTACCTGAATTTGCAAACTTCATTCGACTTCTCCCAGATGACATTTCCACATTCGTTTTGAGCTGTTTGCGTATTTAGCTCATAAAGACAGTCAGTACAACTTTAATTCCCTCCAAGATTCCCGCATATAGGCTGAAGGCTCCGGGACGAGCTTTAATGTTTGATGGGGTGACACCCGCCATTTCCAATCTTTTTAAAAAAAATTGAATTTATAAAAACTAGCTCTAACAACATCATCTAAATTTCTCTATCCTAAGTAAATATTGTTATGAATTTCCCACTCTTCATCTTCCCATGAATCTTTTCTTTCATGGAGCCATTTAAACTTTAACGTTCCCGAATGGTAGGCAGAAAATCAGCAAGAAATTCCTACCACAGATAGTTTCCGAGGTCATCCACGGAAAACCGGGACAAATTGTGCAGAAACTCGCAGGAATCCCGACAGAGGAATACGAGAGGAACGGCAACCCGCGGAAACCGGGCAAAAGACTCGCGGGAATTGCGACCGCGGAAAAACTGGCGAGAAAACTCACGGAGACCGGGCAAGACCCTCTCGGAAACGCCAGAACTGGACGCCGACCAAACAATTCATGGCCCAGATAAGCATTGTTACATTCAACTCACTGGATTCTCACTGGATTACTTCCGACTCTCGGAGTGTCACATTCCTTGCTGTGACGATCCACAGATTACAATCCCCACCTTATAAATAAAAAATCTCCCCCCGCATACTGGAAGAACAATAATGAAAAAAGAGGAAAAAAATTTCAGTAAAGATGCCAAAAATGAGCAAAAACGTATGGTGGGATTTGCAAAAACGTGCAGTATATGGGTGGCAGGTTTTTGAGAAAATGGCGGAGAATTGGCAAGAACACTGCCAGTGGCTACAGGTTATTCTGAAACGATAGGTACAAAAAAAATGCAAAGAAAATTCAAGGATTAGGATTTGCAAATATACCTGTTGGTGGTATGGTTTATGTTAAAGCATGATTTACATCAGGAGACGGTCAAATGTCCATTTGACATTGTCAAAGGTTTTCTACTCCAGTCAATTTTCTCCCTTTGGACGGAAGACCGCGAGAATTTGTGCTCAAAATCTGCGATACAATTTCGTTTCCTCAGTTTATTGACTATAATCAGCACAGTCTAGTGAATAACGAAGATTTCCAGTCCCGCATTTCTCGCCGTTTTGGCCAGAGCCTGTCAGGGTTTAATGTTAGAGCGCCGGTTTAAAATCCGCCGCCGGCGAAGGCTCCCCTACCGCCACCAGTCAATTCACGATATTTATCCAAGTAGAGTTGAGTATTTTCGGGTCATTGTTAAAGGGATCAAACACATGGCTCTCTTCGTGACATCTGTGGAGCTCCCCTGGAATATCCCATGTCCATGTCCATTCCCACCACTTCAACTTTCGTTTACATAGCCTTTCCCCTTTTCTACTAGGACGACTGTTTCCATAGCATCTTACCGGCATTTCCAAGAAAATTAAAAAAATATGTGACTCGACGGAGCCGCTTTCTCCTACACTGTGCCGATTACGTGAGCCATTAACATGTAGTGTTCTAAGACTTCTTTTCTGATGCCGGATCGGCTGCCATCTCAATTTGTGTGATTTGTGCCACAAATTCCGGTTCAAACAAAAAGGACAAACTTTCCCACACACAAGGTTTGTCTGCTTGAGGTTTGGGTCAATCTAATTCTTGTATACCGAGCCAGTCAGCTTCAAAAACGTATAAGGGCATCGGATTGGTGCCGACGAATCTAATTTTATTAAGTCAGCGCAAAATCTCGATTAACATTGTCACAAAACTTTACGAGGAAATCATAATCCCATACCGGAAGCGTTTTAGTTGAAATTTTGGAAGTTCCAAAACCGTGCTCTTAAATTAACACCCATTAGCATTTCTTATGCTTTCTTGAGTTGAATTTGAAACAACCCATCGTTATATGAGAAAAGAAGTTGAAATTTAACGAAATTAACGTTTATCGGGTGGGCGTTGTATTTCAGGGAATTTGATTAATCCCAATTTTAACTATTCCACCTTTTGCCGGATTACACAGGGGGAATAAATGCGAAATGCAAACGTTTCACTTCCTATCACCTCCTTTCCTTAACGAAAGAAAAATTCTACATTAAAAATTCCTTGGAAATAGTACATGCAAAATTTAAAACGTTTTCTCTGTTGTTCGTCTCATTTGCAAAACAGTAAAGTGTCAGAGTGTTCACGGATTCAACCCGATCCTGGGTTCAATTCCCAACTATAGCAGTTGCTTTATTTCAGTAATTAAGGGGAATGTTTACAAGTTGGCGGATTTATTTGATTGCTTTTGTTTTCACCAAAATACTTTTATTAGCCGCTGCTAGACATTTTTCGTATGACTCACAACGTTTCTGACAATACCTCAAATCTTCTCAATTGTTTTTGGAATCAAATATTAAATTTAATTACCAATTTTACATTTGAAAGCCAGATTAATCTAACAATTAAGTTTTAAATAGTTTGATTCAGTCAATTCACGCCAAGGTTGTGACGATTTAAATCTCCCAATGGAAAATCAAACACCTTAAAATACACAGCTTTTCTTTTTGTATTTAGGCAGATTCGCTTTGTTTCCGCATCCACACGTATAAGATTCTATAATGCATTTTGAACCGCCACTCGGAACGATCATTCGTTTCGGGATTGTACATGAGAAAATTCGCGGAAAATCTGCACGGATGTTGAACTCCAGGAAGATTCTGCATACAAAACAGCTAGAACTTCAAGTTAACTCTTGCAGAAAAATTGCCTGGAATCCATCTTCAACCCATAGCCAAGACGAGCATTTCCACTCGCAGACCTTTGAACGTCTGGCGACGCGTGAGCATTGAAAAGAATAAAAGCAACAAAAGTACTTGAGGATTTGAAACAAATAATAATGTATAATAACGCTTAAAATTTCCAATCAAACTACCTGAGAAATATATCTTACATGGTGGCACTTTCACTTCATAATGCAAATGTCCATAACTCTGGCTTGTTTTGTTTCTACAATTCTAAAAAACAAAATTTAATATTTGTCGTTTTCCCCCAATAGAAACATAATATTGAATTCCGGGCCAGGATCCTTTGTCAAAATGGGGGGGGGGGGTAATCAAATTTTCAATTCATTCCCGCATTTGAAAAATTTTACCTTTTTCTTGGACGATCGTCAGATTATAATTTTCACCTTTTCAGTGTACAAACCTGTTAAATAAATAATCTCAAATTAACTCTTTCCCGTCAGATTTATCATGCTGACTACTAATAAAGTTAGAAAATTGAATAATTTTTACCATATTACGGTTGAAGAAGCAGAAAACGGACACAAAACTAGAATTGAGCACCCTACAGTACCACAACTACCAAGCCTCGAAGGAATTGTAACTTAATGACAGCTGAAATCGCGTTGCCCAAATAATTTGCTGCTCAAACGCAGGGTGCTCAGAAATACCGTTCGTCCGATTTTCTCGGATTGAGTTAAATCTCAAGGAGATTGTCGGCGCTTTAGCAACCAGCCAAATCATCGTCCAACAAACCACTCAATAATATGTCAATGCGAGTCAAGAATTGCATTGTAAATGTCTGGAATTCTGTTTGTTTTTACATTTGACCTCGGTTCAAAAGCGACACAAACGGAAACCTTTTGTTAAATTTTACGATTCGGACATTTGGCTTCCGCTTTCTTTGTCTTGTAAGTTAAGGGCGTCTACCATTTGCTCAACCTTTGTCGTCATCTCCATCTTCACCTTCTTGGTGCTCTTCCATCAAAATCCACAATGAAAATTAAACTTTCATTTATTTTCTCGAAAGGATTATTGAAAGGAATCGTAAGTGAAACAACCATAAAAAGCAATCAGTTTCCACACCGTGGGATTATACAAGGATATTGTGGTGTGGGCTAAAATTCCGCGCTCACTCTTCGTATTTCCTTAAAAATCAAACCCATTGCCGTCTCACTCGATCGAACCATCACATAAATATTCACCCGGGATATATCAATCAAACTTATGACATCTTCAGAACAGAAAACGCTAAAACAAATGGTTTTGACCATAATTGAAACTACCGTTGTTTTTCCGCCTCTATTATTCCCAAGCCGTGACGTCTATTAATCTTCGAAGATGTTGTAACGGCTTGTCGAATGATTGAATTTCCACCGAATCAGAATTGACTTACCACCAAAACGGAATTGGCTTTCAGCAAAACAATTTCAGTCTCAAACGCCTAGACGTAAACAAAATCCAAGTAATTTTTACTTTTCCCGCGTCAATACATGTCCCGGGTGTGTTGGTAAATGTGATATTCAAAACTAGGCGCTCGGTTTGGTTCGGCAATTTGTGTGTGCCGGGAATCCTTTCCGCATTACCTCCGAATCCAGATTGTAACCAAGTGAACCACAAATCTTGTTCTCATCCCGCAATTTAAACGACTGGACATTGCACAATAATAAACCTAATTAAGAAAACCAGATGTTTCCAAAAACATGAGCGTAAATTGAAAACGGGAATTTGGTATTAGAAGTTTCGAACCATTGGAAAACAAAAACGTGACTATCAAGGTTTACCAACAAATCCGTCAGCCGCAACTTGAGCTGAAAATATTCGAAATTGCAATTAAAATCAGAATATATAAACTTGTGGGAAATTCCAACCTGGTATTATGAAGATAAAAGAAAAATTAAAAAAATCCAGAACAAAAGTGTGGAAAGGAATGAGAAAAACGTGGGGAAAATAAGAATGAGGATCGTTTGTAAGACCACGAACCAACAAGAGTATAAACATGGGTGAAAATTTGGAGGAACCGCAGCTACGAGCTCTTCATATCAAACTGACTTATAAATTGCGAGTCAGAATGTGACTTTGACATGGACACGACTGTTGTCATAAAGCAGCTTACTAAAATTCAAAACAACTCGAAATCTAACAAATCTCTCTTGTCTTTATGTTCCTCTGAAATTTCAAACGAGGGAGAAAATCTCAAGACAAATTGATTTTAGGACGTCGAGTGCGAATTCTTCAGAAAACCATTCGTTCTGTCTTAGCTCTTCAGAAATTCTTTCAACACTTCCAATTGCAACTGAAACTCCGTTTTTTCAGACAATGAATTTAATTTAAAGTCAAAATTAGTCATGGACAAGCAAACATTCAACTAACAGGACACGAACAGAAGTTCTAATTGAACTTTCCTTTTGACCTTTATTTACATATTATTGTCAGACAAGCGTCAGACAAACAATGAACAGCGTCCCCGTGTTCACTTTTAGTAAAAGTTTCTTACCATCAGTTTCGTTCACGAATCCCAGGGCGTTCATTTGGAATTTTGTGCAAAAAACATCTGAGAGATTTTTCAAATTAAATTGATTTCCGTTACGTATTTATTATCGAACTAGAAATCGAAATGTAGGGAAGAATTGAAAGCCAAGAAATTTAAAGGAAACCCCGTTTTGATTACGGGTGCGGGAAAGGGATCGAGCGGGAAATTGCGTTAAATTGGCTCCAGTGTCTTTATATTGTCCCACCTCACCCCAGATTTGAAGAACGTAGGAATCCGCAAAATTTTCTGTGACCTAGCAAAATTGGCGGAGAATTTACCTGTGGCCGAATTCTATTTGGCGGGGGACAAAGTGGGCATTCTGGTGAAGAATGTAGTGGTGGCCGAGGCCTGGACGTAATTCACCGACTCCAGCAATCACCGACCACACTTTCAACACGGTGTCTAACACGAGTCTCTTGGCCGTTTTCAGTGTACGTAATTTTTTTCCTCCGAGTGAAAAGTAGACTTTTAAGTTGATGGAAAAATTTGATTTTGGGAGCCGGAAGCTTTAACCGTCCAGGACGATTTCCAGCTTGCATTATGTGAACCGCTCTCAAAGTGGCGAAACTTCTGCCTTTGCTATCCAATCATTCCTCACTGTTGAATTGGAATTGTGAAACCTTGATTTTGAATTTGGCAATGAAAACGCTAAAATCGTAGACGCAAGGCAGTTTATTTAAAGTTCCTTGAATGTGCGTACCATAAATACAGTAAAAACATGAACGCCGTCAATTGGAAAAGAGAAGAACGCCCAACAGAGCAAAACGAGAACAACATTACAAGACATCCGTAATACCAAGAAAGAAAACCGTCGTTCCCAACGTCTGGCAGAGCACTACCAGTACTTACACATCCGGACCTTTAAGAAAGTATCTCAGTGCAGGGACTGCACAACTTGGGGTGGACGATTGTTACGACTACATTTCATCAATGCTCATTGTATTCTGTACATGTACATAGGTATATTGAGTTGTGTAGAATAGAAATGTTTGTGCTCTGTAATTCTAGTTATAGCGAGGGAAGTGAGTACATGAGAGCGGACAAGAAGGAAAGCGAGATAGAGACGAGGATCGGAGGGAGAGGAGCGGAAATGTACACAAGGCTCTGATTGAATGCCTGTACCGTTCCCCTTTCTCTCTCCGTCGACCGTCTCCACCTTTACGGGCCGCGTCTTGAGATTCTGTATGCAAATTAAAATAGCGTTTGAAGACGCTGTGCAGTATGAGAGTACCGCCCGGAATAAAGAAGAGTCCCCGTGTATACGTGCTCGCTGGAGAACAGGAGCGAGGACGGGATTCTGACTTTGGAACTCTGTGCGCGTAGACTTCTTGTGCTCTCTCTCTGTACTTTTTCTCACTTGAAGGGAAATCGAAATTTATATATTTCTACAATTACAATTGTGTGCAAATCAATCAATTGAGTGTTTAACTTGTCTAAATAAATCCCTTGTGTGAACAATAACTTGACAGTGCCGTTCATCATTCATTGTTCATCTGTGACTTTTCTGTATCGGATAATTATTTGTTCACTGCCAGGAGTCTTCTCATCATTTGTTTGCTTATCCACCGTTGGCCATTTCCTCCCTTTTGCTCATTTTCATCCGTGACTTTTCTTCACAATCTGTTCGTTTGTTCATCGTTGGCCGTCTCATCATAATTCGTTCAATGTACATCTTTGGCTATAATCTTTTCGTCCGTTCACCTACCCGGTTTGGGATTGCACCGAGTCTACAACGAGGAGTCCGAGGACGCTCGGGATTCAAAATGTAAGCACGGGATTTCCCAAATATTTCGTTATTATTTTTCTCACATTCTATTTTCACATCTATCTAGGTTTTAACGTAACATTACTTTCGCGCTTTTAAGTCTTTGCTTGGAATTTTGTAGATTGTTTGAGACCCTCAGCTTCAGTTTCATCAGGATTGAGAAAAGATTTTAAGGAATAGATTTCAGTCCATTTGTCATTGATTAGTCCCTAATTTTGTGTGGTTTCGACATTTGGAACATTGCCCAAATTTTTGAAAGAAAACATACAGAGATTGCTGCTATTTTATTTCTGAATCAGAAAATGTCGACATTGCAAAAAACGTAATTAAGACATTATATCGTTCAAGATTTCATTGCTTAACATTTATCGATTGGTTTCTTCCAAGTTGTAAATTTCAAATGGTTCGCTTGACGAGCATTAAAGACTTTAATTTGAAGTTGCATTTGTAATGGAGGAAAACGCTTAAAATCAAATTTGAAATA
>JAIUND010004798.1:0-10974 GCA_034699125.1 Gisinianus flammeolus
TTTGACCTTTGGAGCAGGTCAACGAAATTAAGGAAAATAATTATAGTTCGTTTGTGAACTTAACAGACGATATGTACTTATATATATTATATATAGAGAGAGAGAAAGGAACGGTAGACACAAAAAGACTTAATAGCGGCAGACAGACAATGACGACAGAGAATAGACAACAAAGGGTCGGGTCTGCGGTAGCTGGGATTCAACGTCCACACAGTTGAATCCCAGCGGACTTCTTCAGAATCACCAAAGCACAACATCAAGCCTTCCGTCTGCACACGACTAAATAATTCTCATTTGAAGGGTTCAGCCTGCGAACCTTCAAGTTCAAATTGAACGCGGGAAACACGAACGAAAGTGCACAACGGACGAAAACGAGACAATGACCCGTGACACTATATATTGAGATGTGGGTTTTGTTGGTGCTTTTCTTTGAGCGGATCTTAGATTGATGTGGTTGCGGGCAAAAAGTTGGTGGGCGTGACTTGGGCGTATATACAGAGACTCCTGTCCGCTGACTCCTCCCCCGGTCGCTGTACAGCTCAAACAAAACCCGCCCTCGGGAGACCAACTTGAGCTGTCTCACGCACGAAGAATCCACACCGTCAAATCGCAATCGCCGCCGAATTCAAATTCAAATTCAAATGTCATCGCGTTCCCCTCCCAAAATCCCACCGCATGCGCGGACGAGCATGAGGATCGGAATTGCCCGGAAATTTTATAGGAATTATCACGATTTGAGCCGCGGAAACCAAAGTTTTCCTTTTCCCTGTTGGAATTCTTAGCGGAAAATGGAATTTTGTGTATGTTCGTGTTTTTGATTTAATGTTTTTGCCTCGCTAAATTAAATGTATACAAAAATTGAATAATCACGGGAAAGAAGGTCTTTTAATAAAAAGTCATTGTGCATTTAATTTTGTTGTTTTTTTAGCACCATATATAAGCATCAATTATTATTATTTTGAAGAAGCCGAGTTTTGCTTGTCCTGCACCGTCTCATATATAAGGCTCAAGAAATAATGCCAATACTATTATTAACGTTAATTTAAAGTGATGTGGGGAAACAAGGCACTTAAAATGAACGCAAATTAGCTTATTAATCATGTCAATTTGTACTATTATGACAATATTGTTGTGTGGAAGAGCCATCAAAACAAAATGTACATTGACGTCATTTGAATTTGACCACGTCGAGGTGGATTCATAGGCCTCGGAAACGGAAAAGCCGCAAATGGCGGTAAACTCGATTTAAATGTAGTAAAAGAGCTTTAATAATTGAGACAATTGCGTAAATTGTAATTTACGTATGTTTAATAAACATGTGGTTTTTATATATGTTTGGAATGTTTTTAATCTCTCGAATTATTCTGTTTACTCCAATTCCGGCGCTCGTTGTTATTTTTTGTGCAGTTGATGGATCGAGGTAAATGATCTACAAATCAATCGATGTCGTCACTCACGTCACTCACAGCAAAAAGAGCTGTGAGTGACTAAATTTAATGGCTGCTGTTTTTTGACCATCTAATAGCTTGATTGATTGATTGATTTCTTTATTAACGTGTGTTATTTCTGTAAAAGCTGGCTTTGTGGATCTTCGAATTCGAATGCAAACAGTAACAAGGGTAATTTCTTTAATCATTAATAATGACTAATTCACACCACAAAATTATTGTACATGTACAAAATATTTCAATAGCAAAAAAAGAGAATTAATCACATGAATACCCGACTTTAATTGGTCTACGGCAACACAAATTTAATTTTAAAAGCAATTTACGCAGGAAAAATAACAATTGTGTAAATATGGGTATATACATAGTAAATAGACAGCGGGCAAAATTTGACGTCTATTTTTCGTATAAAAACCCAAAATCCGCCGGCATTTGAACAACAATCAACTTAAATTGAATACAAAAAAAGAACGGAATAGTCTAACCTTAATATAGAAGACTAAAAGCTGCCAACAAAGACAACACCAAAAAACCAGTACAGAAAATGAGGGTTTTATTATTGTCCATCTGCGTTCTTCTCCTCACAATCGGAGTCTTCAGTTCTTCGGTAAGTCCTCACATTGTCAATTTTTAATTCTGTATATATATATATACAAACAATTCCAAAATTTCGAATCGGAACCTATTGAAAAGTCGGCACGAATGTCTTCATGATAAATGTTATAAATGTGTAAATATTCTCAATTCTAATATAAGCTTTCACATATTTCATTTCCCGTTATTTATATAGGCTGAAGCGTGTTATGAGGACAAGGATTGTAACGACACCACGAAAGTCTGCCGCTTTGACAAGTGTGAGAATAAATGCAAGTCCTTCCTGGACTGTAAAAATACGGGAGACAATCGGAAATGCTGCAATTCCGAAACCAAGGCTTGTGCCATGTGTTAAATATTTGAATTTTAAATGTGGCGCTCCTTACCCCCACGCACGTGACTTTGTTCAATTTCAACCATGACAAAGACAGTCTGAAATTATTCCCACGGACGGAAATAAAATAAAATTACCCTCACTTTTTCTGGTCAGTGTAGGTATTGAAAATGTACAGCTTGACGTCCAAAATTTGTTTCATTCGATCAACGATTACAATTATGGGAAAGGATTTCATTACAATAATAATAATAATAATAAGGAATTTCATACAAAGCTTCATTTGTTAAATTACTCTCAACCGTTGAATTGCAATAAAATATTGGTGATCTTTATTTAAGTATATTTTGTCTTCCCTGATTATTGGTTTAAATTCACAATTACATACTTTTATTACGAATTTTGATTACTCCAAATGAACAAAAAAAAACTGCATAAAACAATCAAGAGAAAACATGTCCTCAAAAAATGAATGAAGCAAAACAAAGAAAATGAATTAAATATTTAAAATCAAAACACTTGAGGAAATTCCATTATTGGTTTGAATTGAGAGATTTTGAATTGTCATCCAAATTCGGATTCGGGAAAGGATAATTCGCGGGAGTTTGTGACTATTCAAATGAACCGCCAATTCCTTCGAGTCCAACGTCCAGAATTTACATTGAGCCAACTTGCAATTTTGAATTTTTTTATCCGAATGTCGACGTTTTTGGTGATTCTTCAAAGTGTCAGAACGAATTGTAGAGAAGGGGCAAAGTGGGCATTTGAAGGGTCTCTCTCCCGAATGAACTCGACTCTGACGGTGAGAGATCAAAGCACTAGCACTTCTTGCTTGAAAGGGACAAAGATTGCAGGAGTATGGAGTTTCCCCGGTGTGAGTGCGCATGTGCACAGAGAGGCTGGCAAATTGGCTGGTGGAGTATTGGCAAAGGGCACATTTGAAGGGTTTCTCCACCAAATGAATTTTCAAGTGTTTTTTCAATGCGTCAAGCCGATGAGTTTTGTGGTTGCAGTCCGGATGAGGACAAGCGTGAGATTTCTCAGTCGAATGAACGAAAAGATGTTTAGTCAAATCAGTTTTCTTTTTGGTTGCATATGAACAGTGTGGGCACTCAAAGGGTTTCAACTGAGAATGAACAAAAGCCATGTGACTGGAAAGAGTTCCTTTATGTTTGGCTTTGAAGGGACAGAGGGAGCAACTGCAGGGTTTTTCATCTCTATGGATTTTCATGTGAGTTTTCAGAGTTCCTTTTTGCCCGAATTTGAAGTCACATAGTGAACAAGAGAAATTCTTTTCCCGGGTGTGCACCAACTGGTGAACTTTCAAACCTTCACTTTGCGTAGAAGAGTACTTGCAGTTTGGTTGTGGGCATTTGAATGGGGTTTCCCGAGTGTGCGTCCGCATATGACTGTCCAAATGACCGCTTTGAGTTGCTGCATAATCGCAGAGGGCACATTCATATGGTTTCTCACCCGTGTGGATCCTTCGATGAGCAGTCAGATAACCAGACTGAGAAAATGACTTCTTACATAACTCACAAGTGCCGGGAATTCTCTTCTGACCGTCCTTCGACTTTTGCTTTCCATCCATTTCAGTTGAGAGTTTGAGGCTTCCTGTGTGTGTAATAAATCTAATCAAAAGAATGAGAATGGGATTTTATAAAAGTCCCGCGCTTTATATATCCACAGTTTAAAGATTTCCATTCGAATATTTACATATATAATTGAACTGTCAAATGAAATGAGTCCATGAGGACTCAACGGATTGTGAGCCAACACAATTAACTTTTTTTTCTTGAACTTTTTGATTGTGATGAAAAGATTTTGTTTTGCTCACCTCTAAAATTAAAACCGGATTAATTTTGCCCACAGTGAAAATGCTGGCCGAGTGTTAAAGTAATACTTAAAGTTGACTGGGAATTTCGTCAACCAATATTGCTCAACTAGCATTGCGAGTTGAGTACAGACACACACAGTCGAGCATTGAGAATGAGAATGAAGGAATTCCACGAGTCTTGTGCTCAAGGGAAATGTTGTGGGCTCATATATATAAAAACGAAGCCAAATGCACATATGAAAATACGAGGAGAGAGAAAAAGGGGCTGTGAGTTCAATTTGAGCCTTTCTGTTGTATATATTTGGGACAGTTCCGACAGCTGAAACTTCCCCTCGAAACTTCCAGCCTGAAATGTATATATATAAAAGAAATGTTTTGTCCTTTTAATATATGTACAACGGCTGGCCTTTTGTCCATTTCATCCATGCACCGTCCCCTTTACATTTTGCTTCAGTTAATCCGACTGGATGGATAAAAAGCGTTTATGCTTGAAATCATTTTCTCTTTCATTTTCGTCTCCAGCTGCTTAACTTCATAAAGTTGGTAACCCGGCTGCCGGCTGCTATATAACTTCACTCCCGTTTAAATTACAACAATGACATCTTATTGTCAAAGGAGAATATTTATCGTTTGAATTTGAATTTCCTTCACCTATATATACCTTTTTGCTCTCTATCTCTCTCTCGCATATATAGACACTTTGGCCGTGTCCCACAGCTTCATTTTACACATAATTATTAAGAGGAAAAGCTGGAATATGGGGTATACAAAAAGACGGAAAAGTCAACGAAAAAGTTGACGAATTTCTCTCCAAATTTTAGAATTCTATTCAAATCTCTTGCGGTGTGGTACTTATCGTTTCAAATTTTTTCTAAAATCTTGGACAACGCCATTTTGTAGGTCTACTATACACTTGCATTTTTGAGGCCGGACCGGAAATTCAATGATTTTGATAAAATATCCAAGAAGTTTTTAATTTTTTTAGATACATTATCCTTTTGCCCCTTTTTCCAAATCCGCGGACTTTTGGAAGCGTCTTTGAAAATTCCATTTCCGCGATCAAATCCAAAGGGCGCTTGACTTGATGGAAACAATTCCTTTATTTTTTGGTGGGACCGCCCGCGTTAAAATTTGAATTTTTGAAATTGACATCTTGACGTGTGGATTTGGTGCAAATTAAATGAAACTATAAACATTTGCAATGACCGACAGAGGAAAATTCCAGAGAAATGAAAGACGATGAATATCCAATGCATTTTCTTCATGCTCTTAATCGTCTTATACCATATGAATGATGGAGAATTCACGCGGGAATCCTTCGTGGGGATATTCAAATCGCCAGATATGCCAACGGTCTTTTCAAGACGGAAGAGGACGAGCAATTCCACTGGATGTAAACAAATTTCTCTTGGCTCATTCCACTTTCATTCTCAAATTCATTCAGAGCATACTTTAATATGTTAACTAGGATCATTTTTTTTGTTTCTAGCCTTTTAAATTGTTCCTAGTGTTTACCCTGTAAAATTCCCTCTTCGGAAAATTAAGGTCCAAAAATACCCGTTTCAAAATCAAAACATTTTGCCACCTAAAATGCAGTTTTTTTAAAATTGAGGCACAGAATTGTCCTTTTAGAAAAAAGAGCATGGCGCAAATGTGCTTTTCGAAAAACTATAGGTTATCAAAAATGCCCTTTTTAAAACACTTGTTTCTACTAAAAGTTTCTTAAAGTATATCCACTAAATTCATTCAAATTCGCCAAACTTTTATTGATAATTCTTTGTTCCAATTCGATTGGAAACAGAACCACGAGGATTTCATTCACGGGTTTTTGAAGTAGCTGGAGGAGCAGAAAAGGACCAGGAAATGGTGTGCGGATGAAGAGATTGCCATCAAAATACGAGCGCGTGCACCACTGAAATTTTGTTTGACTGGTGATGAAATAATTCGTAATGGAAATATCGGTCAGTGTGTTTGGCTTTTTGATAAACAGATGTCTTGATTGACCAGTCACATGATGATGACATCCAAGAACGGGATATAACCTTTGACCTCCTCCTTCATGATAAACTGGATGTCTTTGTCGAACCCGTTGAAGTGCTCCAGTAACTCGTCATTGCTATCGTCAACAATTATTGCCAGTACATCAACTGCATATCAAACCCAGAAATGGATCTTTAAATGACCTTTGACCTTTTTTCTTTCCATCTTTTGAACATATATAGCGGCGATGGTTCCCAAGATTGGACTTCACATTGGGCTGCCATCCTCTTGGAGGTAAATTTTGTCTTGAAACTTGAAGTAGGTGTTTGAGGTACATTTGTCCACAGGAGAGTCGAAATGTCAGCAATTTTAAACTTTGACCCCGACTCTGTCAAGCAAGTGTCATCTGCAGTCATGCGTTCCATTACAGCCTCTCTTGCATCTTTCATGGGAAGACTATAGTAAAGAGGGATTTGACGTCAAAGGATACAAACTTTGTATTTGGCGGGACAAAGTTTTTCAATGAGCTCGGCCGAACTTTTCAGAATCTTTGTTACATTTTGAGATGTAGCGGTTAAGAAAGTGGGAGAGAGGAAAATAGACAGAATTTCTACATATAGTCATTAATGGGAGATGGAATGGCGAAATTGAGACCGAGGGCCAAAAGGTCCATTTTGGTTAATGTGTCGTTTTATTGTACTATATTAATATAGTTTGTCTTGGTTTTTATTGGTTACTCAATTTACAAATGGAATATAGAATATTATGCAATACCTCCAATGAAGTGTCGTTTTTCGTATAGTTGCAAAGATTTATTTGTATTTAATGCACGTATAATAGTTGTTTGACATATAAGGCAGGAAAAACATTACATGATTTTATAAAATTACAATGAGTTTGACATAATATGTAATCAAAAGTATAAAATCTCTTCCTCTTTTCCTTTTGGCCCTTCAACACTGGTCACAGCCAAAGTGTCTGTCCAAGACTGGCTGAAAATCTTGACGTGCCAGAACTCGGTTCCACGTTGAATCTTAACAAAGAAGTTCGTACCAGCCACCACCTGAGATTTATACTCCAGAGCTGTTATTTTATCCTTTTTGCAGTCGGATTTTCCTTGTATTTCACAGACTATTTTGTGGATATCCTTGGCAACTGCACTGACCAAGGCTTTAATTTCTTCATTTGCAGGATTTTTCCCACCAATGCCGCCACCAGCACTTGCTATTTTTGGCTTAGGTTCAGAATAAAAAAACGTGAAATGCTGTTAGTTTCTTTTTACAGAGAAATAGTCAAAATATTATAACTGAAACCAATAAATCTGCGGTTTAAACAAGTTTCCTTTCTCAGAAAGGATTAACATGCGGTAAGTAATTTAGGACTCCAGCCGTTCGATTATACAAGAAAAAAGACGGCTGATAAACAGTTGCTCTGTTATCCACAATATTCAATATTCAATAAAATCAATTAATAAAATGATTAATATAAAAATAAAATAATGAATAAAATTTTTTTATAAGGAATCTTCGGAAAATATTGGAAGGTAAAGTATATATATTATAGAAAAGGATAAAAAAGTTTGTTACGGCTAAGGCGCTGGAAGCCACAGCTACTAGAGCGACGAGAACGAAAAGAGAAGTGACGGATTGCATGGTGATCAAATGTGGAGATTGGCGACGATGAGGGAGAATTCTTGGATTCCTAAAGTGTGGAGGAAAATTGAATTGATGTGAGAGATGAGAGAAAATCCTCCGTTTAAATAGGGAAGGAAAAAATGTGGGGAAAAGAAAAGCATATCTCAATCAATCAATCACAATCAAAACCACATAATCACAAAGGCGATTCATTCCTTAATTAAAGAAAACAATTCCAATTCTCCATCCGCGTATCCGTAATTTTATATTTTCATTCATCAATACTATTATTATTTTCCTAATGTTACAATGACAATGACAATTACACGGAAATGGAGATGAATGGAAATGGATTAGTTAACTATATTAGTTGTAATCTCAATGGGGAGTTTGAATTCTTGGGTGTGGGTGATGAGGAAATCCAAGACGGCAGAACTTGCTCAATAAATCCATTGGCAATTTATATTTGACAACAATTGTGGAATCTGAATGGAGTGATTCAATTTCGAATTTGAATCGTACGGAAGACGCGGAAGACTACATAAATAAAATACGGATAACAGAAAATGGATGATGAAAGGATGCGACGAGTTTTCATTTAAAGTTCATTCACATTTAATTTTAAATTGAACCATTGTGTTTGTTCTGTTGACACGTATATGAAATCCCATGGCTCCGACTCCTTCTTTCGTTTCACTTGACTCGTGTATATACATATATCGCACAAAGACACAGAGGAAATGTAAACAATTCAAAATGATGTCCAGGTTTCTTGTTTTCCTTCCCTTGTGGACGAAATGAATGAACAATTAAAAATGAATGGGGAAAATAATGATGCACCACACAGTTTTCTCTCTTTGATTTGACTGAGAATTTGCATGTGACTTTTGGAATTGATTTAGATTTTTATACACTGTGGGATTAATTTGAACCTGAATTTCTCTATATATAGTCACAGACATGCAAATATATAAAAATGTATAGCGAGACGATGAAAAAATGCAAATGACAATGAAAATGAAAATGAATGTTCACGCTGTTGAATTTCGCGGGGCAATTTTCATTTTCATTTTTTCATCGTCTCGCTATACATTTTTCTGATTGCATGTCTCTGTGACTATATAAATAAATTCCGAGTCGCATGCAAATTCTCAGCCAAATTGAGAAAACTGTGGTGCATCATTATTTTCCCCACATTCACACTTTTTCAACTGCTTATTCATTTCCCCACACACAAGGAAATGAAAACAAAAGAAAAACCTGGACATCATTTTGAATTGTTTTCATTTCCTCTCTGTGAATGAACTTTAAATGAAAACTCGTCGCATATCCTTTCATCATCCATTTTCTGTCTTCCGTATATTTTATTTAGTCTTCCGCGTCTTCCGTATATAATACACCATTCGAATTCAAAATTGAATCACTCCATTCAGATTCAGATTTTGTTTTGTCACATAAATTTCCAATGGATTTATTGATCAAAAGTTCTGCCGTCTTGAATTTCCTCATCACCCGCACACACAAGAATTCAAACTCCCCATCGAGATTAAAACTATATAATACTATTCAATAATCCATTCATTCATCTCCATTTCCTTGTAATTGTCATTGTCATTGTATAATTGAGAAATAATAATAGTATTGATGAATGTTAAAAATACGGATACGCGGATGCATGGAGAATTGGAATTGTCTCCCTTAATTAAGGAATGAATCGCTTGTGTGATTATGTGTGGTTTTGATTGTGATTGATTGATTGAGATATGCTGCTTTTCTTTTCCTCATTTCTCTTCCCTATTTAAACAGAGGATTTTCTCCTTTCATCTCTCACATCAATTCAATTTTCCTCCACACTTTAGAAATCCACGAATTTTTTGATCACCATGAAATCCGTCGCTTCACTTTTCGTTCTCGTCGCTCTGGCTGTGGCTGCCAGCGCCTTATCCGTAACATTCTTTTGTATTTTTCAATTGCTTTCTCTGTGTTCTTTGTCCAAATGTGTATTAATTGAGCAATGAGTCGATTATCATATTTTGAATTTTAAAACTTGTTATATAATTACAACTAAATAAATTCCAGTGCAAGAAAAGCATATATAGAACAAAAATATAAATGACTGTGTGCTTGTCTGTAAAAAAAAACTAACAGGATTTTTTACGTTTTTTTTTATTTTGTGACCCTAAGCCAAAACTAGGTGCGGGCGGGAACATTGGTGGGAAAAAGCCTGCAAATGAAGAAATTAAAACCTTGGTGAATACAGTTGCCAAGGATATTCACACATTAGTCTGCGAAATCCATGGGAAAACGGAGTGCAAAAAGGAAAAAATTACAGCTATTGAGTATAAATCTCAAGTGGTGGCTGGTACGAACTTCTTTGTGAAGATTCAACGTGGAACCGAGTTCTGGCACATCAAGATCTTCAGTCAGTCCTGGACAAACACTTTGGCCGTGACCAATATTGAAGGGCCAAAAGGAAAAGAGGAAGAGATTTTATTCTTTTGATTACATATGTCAACCCCATTTACATTTTATATAAAATCATGTAAGGTTTTTGTCCTGCCTCATGTCAAACAACTATATTATAAGTGCAAATTAAATTGAAATAAATTCTTTTGCAACTAACGATATTAAAAACTTCACTTCAATGTGGAGGACAGTGATGCATAATATCCTAATATATTCCATTTGTAAATTGATCAACCAATAAAACCCAAGACAAACTATATTAAAATATTAATATGCTACAGTAAAACGACACAATTTCTCTGTCTGGTCTTTAATTAATGCAGCATTACCAAAAGTTACTCAAGCTATATAGAGGAGACGGGGGCAAGATTGAGCCACTTGCAAAATCGGGTGTGCAACGAGAACGAAAAAATATACAAAGTTTCGGGTTGGGTTATTCGAAAGAGCACAAGACAGGCTCGATTCCGTATATTCAGTCCATTTGTCCAACTTGACTCTGTCCACCCGTTTTGACAGTTTGAAAATAGGGACCGAAAAACGGGGTGTGGGGCAAGATTGAGCCACCCGGTTACAAATCGGGGAAGTTGATGATCCTGGTGATTGATGATTTTTTATAATGGAACGTAGCCTAATCAATGATGATTCACGAAGTATCAGCCCCAAATTATTCGTGGGAGTTGA
>JAIUND010004799.1:0-10974 GCA_034699125.1 Gisinianus flammeolus
AAGTAAATGGGCACTCGAATGATTTGCAATTAATTTAACTAACATCCGATATTTTTACATTTCCATAAATATGTCAACAAATGCTCCTCAAAGGGCTTAATATTGTCATGTATTTGTTTTTTACAAAGAACCAAGTTGAGTTTTTAGTCCAAGAGCGCTTTTATTGGGCATTCGGCGCAGTGTGCGGCGGGCCCCCTGCTAGTCTATCTATATATTGTATACTACAACCATAATATTATAAGTTGTAACTCAATTCTTTCATATTGATTTGCATTTCATATTGATCGCCCTTTGTATTACGAGAGGATGTTTGTAATTCTAGGCGAATGACTATAGGAATGGAGCCGATGACGCACAAAATCATTTAAGCTGGGGCTTCATATTATTATTATTTTATTGCACAATTTCGTAATGGAAATGTTTTACGTGGAATTGAAATGTTTCAATTCCACTACATACATATATATATATGGAAGGAGAAAATTGGGGGACTGTGCGAGGATGACGATATGTATCGATCACCAACACAAGGTTTCATTTCATGTCTCTCTCTCTCTCTCTCTCTCTCTCTCTCTCTCTCTCTGTACTCTGTATCCAAGCAACTCAAATTTGGATACAACTTTATACATAAATGCAAATCCACTTTTCTGCCGCAGTCATTTCCCACAGCCCAAAAGTCAGAAAGAATATTGCGTTGTTCTGCCTTCCTTTAAAAAAAAAATTGTTCTTCCTCTGATCGTAAGTTTTGATGGCAAAATTATCTTTTAACAGGGAAGATCATTTGAAGTTCTATCAGACACTCGGAACGGCCCCGCCACTCGGTTTAATTCACTTTATACTCAAATACCTCAAGGAAAAGGTAAGACAAAACTCGCTATATATACACTCAAGGAATTATACATACAGTTAAAACTTCAGTCTATATAGCGATAAAATAAATCCTATGGAAAGTCACATACCCATCATACCTATAATAGTATCTATATAATAATTTTGGATTGTTGCGTTACTCTATGACTAAATAGTACGATGGAGAATTGAGTTTGGCTGTAGATGTGGGCTGTGGATCCGGAGATAATGCCATTTTCTTTACGGAGCATTTCAAGGAAGTTTTGGGGTCGGATGTGAATTCTAAACAGATTTCCATTGCAATGACACTTCATCGGAGTACACATGAGAACCTTCGTTTCGAGTAAGAAGAAAGAAAATGCGTGTTATTTGAAAAACATATATGGGACGATTGATTAACTGATATCAAAGTCACTCTGTTTTGATATGTGATATGTATATTTAGAGTGTCCCCGGCCGAGAATTTGAACGTGGAGGATGGTCAAGCTCAATTGATTACAGCCCAAGCAGCCGCCCATCTTTTCAATCTGGAGGAATTTTTTAAGGAAGGGCTCCGGATTTTAAGTCCAGGCGGCGTCATGGCCCTCTATTGTTACTCATGGGCTCGATTACGATGGGAGAGGAATCCAGAGCGAAATGAAGAACTCAATCGTGTTTATGCGGAGGTGATTGATTGATTGATTGATTGATTTGAATCAGAAGACTCGACTGGACGACTCTGCTTTATAAATTACTAACGGTTTTTTTTTTTTTTTATCGCGGGGGATTTGTTTTTCATTAGCAAATTTATGGTGCGGAGAGCCCTTTGACAGAATTTTGGCCGAGTAATCATGCACTCCTGAAATACAAAGATCTAGTGATTCCAGAGCCGTATGAAGATCAGTACCGGTAAAAAATAAATCAAGTTTTAATATTGTATGAGCCCAACTCAAATATACTCTTTATTCTTTGAGGAAATTAAATGGTTCTACATACATACTTGTATTGTTTTTGTTTGTATAGGGATGAAGACATGTTTTTCCAAGAGGAAGAGTTGAGTTTGTTGGAAGTGCTGGGGATCATGCAAATTTGGTCCGCATTCACCCGACTCAGTGAAGAGAAAGGAGAGGAAGAGGCCCAGAAATTCATTGAGGACACCCAAGAAAAGTATACACAGTCGTCATATTATGATAATAATAATAATAATTATTATTGATTACGGAATGTTAGTGTGATTGTGAATGGATTATGGTCTTTTTGTTAAAAGGATTTTAACTGTGATTGCGGAGGACTTGGAGGAGGATGAAAAGGAGGACTTGGACAAAATCAAATTTGTGGGACGAACACCATTTAATCTAGTACTGGCTAGAAAAGCGTGCGAATCCAATTAATCAATTGCGTAATACTCAATACTCCCCCGACCTGATATTAATGCCATCTCAAAGAATTCCCCCCCCCCCCACAGTAGCTGAATTCTCAATTCATAAATCATAAATCACGTGGTATTTCCATATTTAATCGTTTGTGAGTAATGAGTATAAATAAAAGACAGTTGAAGTTGAACGCGTGTCAATGGCGAATATATGATGAAGAATTCTCGCATGGATTTGTGTACAATTTTTTATTGATACAAAATTCAAATTCAAATGCCAATGCCAATGAAATGAATGATATTTTTTGAAGAGGAAACAATTTAATTAATGAATTAAGTACGATAGAAACTTGACAAGGGGAAGAGTTCAACTTTGAGGGGGTTTTTGTACATATAGTGTGTATTTATACAGATATTTATCCATGTAAGACTTCATTGAAAAGGGAATCCATGGTGCGGGCCCAAACTTGATATCCTTTGGTGGTCAAATGGAGTTGATCAGACTGATAAAGATCCGAGATGAGTACTCCAAGACCAGTACAGAATTGATTCTCCATATCCAAATACCGAACTCGGAATCCATCGTCATAGCCCCGAATCTTAGCATTGACATTACGAGCCTTTTGATGGAGACTGGCGGGCCCACGAGGAAGGATCTGAAGAAGAATGACCTTGACACCTTGGAATTTAGATTGAAGCATCCCCAAAATCTTCCCAATTTGAGTCATTACGTAGTCCTCATCTTTCCCTTGACCCAAATCATTATTCCCAATATTCAAAACCACGACTCGAGAATTTAAATTATCCACATAACCGCTATTCAATCGGTCAATGGTCTGTTGAGTTACGTCCCCAGCCACGCCCACATTGGCAGCTCCCAATGGAGCGTAGTATTGATTCCAGACGGACAAACCCGCATCCTTCCAGTATTGCGTGATTGAAGCTCCAATGAACACTGTGGTAATCAATTAGAAAACTACAAAATTATAATATTTGAATCATGCCATTGTCATATAACTAAAAAAAAATTCAAACTGTGTGTGTGTGGATAAAATGAGGAATTTCCCGTGAGGAATTCTTACCAACTTCTCCATCGTATTTGATGGTTTTATTCAAGCTCGCTCCGTCAATGGAGGAAAATGCAAATAGGAAAGCACCTACAATCAAAAGTTTAGACTCCATTTTTCAGATATTTCAATTTGATGATTCAATGGAATTACTACAAATTATGGCTGTGGACTAAAGTTGATTTCAGTTGGAAACGTCCTTAAGTACGAACAATAAAACGTTAATTACTCTCAATTACATTTTCGTCCTTTTTATCTTTTCGATGGTGTCTGTGGTAAATATTGAACGCAGAATTTGTGAATTTCATTACAGTTAATCTGATTTTTGACAAGTCATCCTTCATTTAAAGTGACATTTGACTCATTTTGATGAATCAACAAGTCAATTCATCACGTTTGATGATCAAACTTTGATCTAGTGAGGTTTCAGATGTGTGAATTGTAATTGATGGATTATGTCAAGGCAATAATTAAATGATATGACAAGATGAATGACAGGCTCAAGTATGGAAAACAAAATTGCACATGATTTAACTTCATATATAGTTCAATAAAACTTGAAATGTCTTTGAATATACATATATAGCTCATCACCACACAATTTCGAACGGACAATAATAAACGAAACTATATATGTACAGGGAAAAACAGGGCGAGTGACTTTTGTTTCATGTTCATGGGCGTGTGAGCGTGTGGAAATTCAAAATTAATGAAAGGAATGATGTTTTGTGATGAAGATGACTTATTTTCTTAGTGTGAATTCAAATCATTGAAAATAAATTCACAAGTTTAATTCTGAAGGGGGGATTTTGATTTTGGTAACAATATTGATCATGATTTTCCCTATCGTATATATTGACGTCATTGCATCTTCTTTTCGTCGTTGGATTTCATGCTACATTTTCCTTATTTTTTGTCTGTCTAGTCGGCTGTATTAGTAACAGCAACAGCACTTGTCCCGTGGGCAACGCATGTTACACATTTAATAATTTGTGTCGTCCGCCTCAACTTCTCAAGTTGACACTCAATGAGAATAACAGGTTTCTTGCATCTTCTTCTTATAAAATGCACACAATTTTCCTCAAACCTTTATATCTGTCTTGATTCCATTTACATATAGCTGTCTTGGTTTATAATTGTTTATCAATTTATCAATTAGAATTTTGTTTACCTTTGTTCTATAATTGCTCACGTCTGTGTTTGCCGCACTCAACTCCTCGGGTGTGTAAAATTATGGATTTTCCTTATGAACTTGATTGAGGTATAGGCCACAAAAGAGTGAGAGAAAGAGAAGTGAGAAGGAAAACATACGGCAATAATTCGAAAAGATGTGGGCACATTCTCAAAAGAGTCCAGACGACTCCTTCCAGTTATGTAAATGAGGAATTGCGTGTCTACAGTCTACACACTCATGACATTTTTGTTTTAGTTTGTTAGGAGAAAAAAATGTGCAGGCAATTGTACGATATACATTTTGTAAAACACGAGCAGACTGAAAACTAGTATGTGGGAAATCATGGCAAGTTCAAGTTCCACACTTTTTCAAATATTATTTCGACTTAATTTTGTAACTAAACAAAAGGAGCATCGTCTCAAAGTTTTTAATCTTGATTTACTCTGCTTCACGAATTAATTAAATAAATAAATAAGCTTTTCCTGCCCAAAAACAAAAACTTGTTTTTTCTCCTTGCATTTTGAACGACTTTTGTCACAGGACGATGATGGAGATTTTTTCATTTCTCAGTTGTTTCCCGACGGAGAATCCTTTTGTAATATAAAGAGAGACCACACTTCTCTTGATGATCTCATTCTGAATCTGAATCTGAATCTGAATAAACGTTTTGAGTAATATCTTACAAGTTGAGTGTCATTTAGTTTCCATTTTAATAGCTCCAAGTCGTTCAATCGGTCATTTTGTCAAGGCCAAAGTACTCGTAAAATCAAAGCACACAGGAAATGAGAAATGAGTCCTCTTGTATTCCTTTTCTTTTCGTTTTTCCTCGGTCTCTTCATACTAACCAGATTGAGAGGTGACAAAAGGCGACCACCAGGCAAGAATTTTACTCACAATCACATCAGTTTCACTGACAAAATAAACAGAGATCAAATCTTGTGAGGCAATTAAATCATTGAATTGTACATATTTGAATTTGTACAGGTCCTTGGGGGCTCCCGTTTCTCGGTCACATTTTGTTCCTTGGGAAATCTCCGTACTTAACATATGGAAAGTGGGCAAAGAAATACGGGAAAATCTTTCAGATTTCCCTGGTAAATGAAAGGTATTATTATTTAAACATGTGGGCACAGTTGTCACTTTCAATTTGAACGGAATTTAAAACATGAGATTTTGAAATTAATTTTGGGATTTGTTTCATGTGTGCACACACATCCAGATTTGTGGTTCTGTCGGACTATGAGATGGCCAAAGAAGCATTTTCTCATCCACTGCTGACTGGGAGACTCCAAAATGAATTCATGCAGACATTTTCGGATAACAAAGGTCACTGGACTTTGATAATAATAATAACGATAATTGGGATCTTCTCCTTTATTTAATATGCAATCCTTTTGTTTTCGTTTTTTCTATTGTTTTATGTGGATTTGTGTCCACTCCGGATGATTCTATACATTTACCATTAAATTGTAGGAGGTAAGTTTATGCTCCAAGTACTACCGGGAATTATTCAATCAAAAATACATAATATGTATTTATATTATAAATTCCTTCTAAAACCTTTCTATATGTTTTCAGTTATTAGTACACAAGGAAAAGAATGGGAGGAACAGGTACACTTTTCGTTGTAATATTACAAATTATGATTGCCACAATTCTGATGTATAGGTAAAAAACAATAACGTTCTCTCTTTTCTTTGTTTTTTGCTACTCTAGCGTCGCTTTATGATTCGTCACTTGCGGGATTTTGGGTTTGGAAAAAATCTGCAAGAGGAATTTATAATGGAGGAAGTGAACGAATTTCTGGATTGGCTGGACGATGCAAATGGAAAACCAGTCAATTTGTATTTGAAATTCAATTTGGCTGTCGTCAACTCTCTCTGTACGTTTCACTTTCAAATCTCTCACGCACACACAAAAGTTGAGGCATATAGTAAAGTTTATACTAGATTATAATGTATGTGTATGCAGGGCGAATTACGGCTGGTCAACGACTTTCTCATGACGACCCAAAGCTCATGGAAATGTCGGAGAAACAGAAAATGTATATACAAAGAAATACCTTCCGCTTATTTTTTTTGTTGTTTTATTCTACATTTAAAGCATATGCCTAATTGATGTTTGTATTTTATCTCTGTGGACAGTGACTCGACTGGACTTGGTTTCCCCATAAATATGTTTTTCCCCAAACTCGGGAAACTCATTCCGAAGATCACTGGTTTTGATAGTCTTCATGAGCTTTTTGAGGACAATAGAAAGTTCTACGCAGAGACGATCGATTCTCATTTGGATAAATTAAAAGAAAACGGGAATTCGGAAATCACCGATTTTATTGATGCATACCTCCGACACATTTCTACAGCAGATCCTCATTCCAGCTTCCACGGCGAACACGGAAGTATACGCCCGCCGCGGCATCCCAATCACGATAATGGTTCATGTAAGGCAATTAAAGAAAAGTATTTTTTTAACTGTGGGCATTTTTTTTCAGGGAAATCGCTCGTGGCGACGATTGGAGACATATTTTTGGCGGGCACGATCACAACGTCCACTGCCATGAGATGGACTGTCCTCTATTTGATGAGTCATCCGGATGTACAGAGGAAACTTCAGGCGGAAATTGATTCCGTTGTCGGGACCAGTCGAAAACCAAGTCTCGCAGATAAACCCAAGTAAAAACACCCACTCCATTTCACATGCATGACATACATACTTTTGCACACAAGAAATGTAAATGTAAATGTTTAATTCTGGATATATATTGTGTGTATATTATAGCATGCCGTATGCGGAATCGATCATAATGGAGGTTCTTCGCTTGTCGTCCTTCGTGCCAAATGGTGTGATTCATTCAGCTCTGCAGGACTTGGAATTTCACAATTATTTCATTCCCAAAGGAACTCTCGTCGTTGCCAATTCCTATTTCATTCAGTAAGTCCATCAATTCCTTCATCATCCCAAGAAAATGAATTTGGTTTTGGTTTGGACTTGTTTTGTCATCTTGTTGTTTTTCCTGATTAGTCACGATCCAGCAATTTGGGGAAAAGACGTGGAGGAATTCAAGCCGGAGAGATTTGTGGGTTCGGATGGAAAGTGCTCAAAGAAAATGGACAATTTCTTACCATTTTCGATGGGGAAACGGGTTTGTGTGGGAGAGAGCCTGGCCCGGGACACGATTTTCTTATTCATGACTTGCATTTTCCAAAAATTCCTCGTTCGACCAACTCCTGGAGAAAAATACTCACTGGAGCCAATTGCCATGATGGAGGTTTTAGAACCAAATAAATTTACTGTGACAATGAAGGAACGAGATCCACTCAAAACTCTCACATAGTTGGTCTTTAACTTTGACTTTGTCTTTTGAGAAATGTTTGAAATCCACAAGCACACAAGTATCAACAATTTTATTATCATATTTTTTGTACGTACAGTATACCAACGTCGACTCATTGGTACTTTGTACACACGTTTCCCTTATTTGTCTTTGCATTTTGCATGTGAGAAAGTCTCACACGTGTAATATTTCGTGTAAGCATTTTTTTGCAATTTATACATTATTATTTATATTTACTCCACTTCCATTACAAAAGACAATAAGAAAATTCAACATCAAGTTAGTTTCATTTGTCTTTGCAACGTGCCCACGTTTTCATGAAGGAAATTATGAGGGGAAAAATAAAAAAAATAATAATTGAGGAATTAAATGCCATATGATATCGTACAAGTGTTGGAAAACTGATTTAATTCTACAGTGAGATTTGGTTTGGTTGTTTTTTTTATAGAAATGTATATATTTATTAAAATTGTCCTCGTCTTGTTGTTGATTTTGCGGATTGTTATTTTGTTGTCATTGTCATTGTGAGCTTAATTTATTTCTATATACGAATCGTTGTGGGAAGGCAGTATAAGAGATTGCACAATTTCGACTGTGGCGTGTAAGAACAATCTCCTGTACGACACTACCATATAATTAATGGCGCTTGAAAATGTACACCGTCAATTAACTCTCGTCCAGAAAGACTCGGAATTTGTCATGAAGCCTCAGCTCCTCAAAACTCCTCAACAGCAGAACACGCAACAACACTTTTCTCATTCTGTATATATGACATGGAAAAAAACATGATGAAATGCGTCATCTCGTTCATCAACATGCCAGAGACAAACCAACAAATGATCAACTGTTTTGGCCTCTTGGTCTTTTCACTCTATATTTAATTATGTTTCATATGCATATCTTAACAATTGATTCAAGCTCTGGAGAACTCAACTGTCTTAATTGTTGTACATTAGATACTTGGCAGCTATAGGAGGACAAAATGAGTTCATCTATGTAATGATTGACACCGGCATTTCTCAATACAAAAATCTATAGATTTGGAATTTGGATAGAAAAAACTAAACAGTTTGACGGATCCACTGGATTGGTTTACTCTCACTTGTTATATGGACATGGACATGGACTCTTTGTCTTTGGGGAAATAAAGAAATAAAGAGATAAAGAGATAGCATGTGTAATTGCCTTGAGAGTTGTCTATACAAATTGACTTTATGTCAACACGAACGGACCAAGTCCACACATGCTATGGGTTGATGGGAAGTGGGGAGAAAATATATGGAAATTCTTTTAAATGGCATTTCGTTTTCCGCATAAGTGGAATTGCCAAAGTCAAATGATATAAGTTCCGACCCACTACAACTATATATTTTTTTGTTCATCCTCCATTTAAAGTCTGATTGACGAAGGAGAGAAAACAATCATGAGCATATTTTTCATTTAATAAACCAGTTTTTTTCCCTAAAATTTTATTCAGTTTTGAGTTTTGATAAAGACGACGAGGATGAGGATTTTGACATTTGAGCTCCGCACTTTCTGAACAGCAGATCATTCACACAAGCAGATCATACTAAAATAAATCAAATCCGTAAACTCTACAGTTTTGTTTTCATTCTAGTTTCAGATTTTAACTGTTTCCACAGTTCTTCAAGCCTTTAAAAAAGTTAAAGTTATTTTTTTATCGTATGTAGCATAACTGCTTGACGTATACACATTAAAATGAGTCCTCTCGTATTAATTTGTTTCGCCCTTTTCTTCGGTCTCTTCATTCTAATGCGAATGAGAAGAGACAGAAAGCGACCACCAGGTACAAAAATATTGAATGCTTTCTCGGGGACAAAATCAGTGTTGTGTAATTAATTTGGTAATTACCCTTAATTTTATTAGCAATTCGGTGGTACTATTAATTATCACTAGCAAATTCCAATTGCCAATTCACTACCGATAATTTTCACTAGCACCAAGAAAATTTTCAATATTCGCCCTCTTAACCTCATCGGCCCGGATCACGTATATGTCACGTTCCGCCCCGTAATCTGAATGCCTAATGAATTTCCATGGAAACACATTGAGTATACTTATTAAGGGGCACATTTAACTCCGAGCTGATGAGGTTAAAACGACCGGAAAATTCAAATTTCGTCTATTAATTACCAAAATTTGGTAATTAACTACCATTTAGTGATTAATTCATTAGCGAAATTTTGAACTTGAATTCACTACCAGTAATTTCATTAGCAAAATTTCGGTGTTGAATTCACTACCATTAATTATCACTTGCAAAAACCATAATTACACAACACTGGGCAAAATACAAAAAAAAAACAGATTTGCGGAGAATTAAATCGCAATTGAATTGTACATACATGTTTGAATTTGTACAGGTCCTTGGGGGCTCCCGTTTCTCGGACACATTTTGTTCCTTGGGAAATCCCCGTACTTAGCATATGGAAAGTGGGCAAAGAAATACGGGAAAATCTTTCAGATTTCTCTGGCAAATGAAAGGTATATGATTAAAAAACATGGGCATTTGTCACTTTCGATTTGAACGGAGTTTAAAGCGTGAGATTTTGAAATTAATTCTGGGATTTGTTTCGTGTGCACACACACACACACACAGATTTGTGGTTCTGTCAGACTATGAGATGGCCAAAGAAGCATTTTCTCATCCACTGCTGACTGGGGATGAAAAAATGAATTCATGCAAGCATTTTCGGACAACAAAGGTCCTTACGAATCTCCATTGACTTTTTTATTATAGCAATAATAATAATAATAATATGGATCTGCCACTTCCTTTGTAATGTATGCAATAATTGTTTTCGTTTTGTTTGATCAAATTTCATGTGGAATTGTCCAACATTCTATTACGCAACTGATGTACAGGAGGTAAGTCTAATCTCAAAGCCCTTTGAATACTGATATACGAGTCCATAAAACCATCAAATACTTACGTGCTTGTGCTTTCTCTTCTCTCAACGATAATGCCGAATGTAAAGAGCTTCACTTCCTTTTCACTTTTCACTTTTCTCAATGTTAAACGGATCATGTATGCGCGCGCATGAACACATATCGTCTGTTAAGTTCAAAAAAGGTCGATAACCGTTTGGCCCCCGACGCATCATATGCGTATGCACACAATGTGTATTCACCCTCTGGGGCCAAATGATTATCGTCCTGTTTTGAACTTAACAGACGA
>JAIUND010004800.1:0-10972 GCA_034699125.1 Gisinianus flammeolus
ATCTGAACTACAATAAACATGCGGTGGTCATTTAAAAATTTCGAATAGTTCAAAAGTTATTCAACTTTTCCCGAGTGCCTCAATCTTGCTCCCGGCTCAATCTTGCCCCCGTCTCCTCTATATATATGCGTCAGTTTCGTCATGTACTTATATTATTTTATTCCCTTTACATTTACACTGTGAAGGGATTTCATATTTATTTCGTTAGTATATATCCGAGAATCAGAATGGAATTCATTGTTAATAATGCCGCAGCTGGATACTCAACTTGGATTTCATAATTATCTTATATTTATTGTTTTAATTTATCGTCGCGTCCGTTGACGAGTTTTGCGGATGCAGGAAATTCCGTTTCCTTTCATTTCCCGACACTCGAGTCTCCACACTTTTTGTTTGTGTGGAACTCAATTTCATTCTAATTATTCTAGTCATCTCATTGTACAGTTTGCAAATTGCATATCCTAAAAGTTTCCTATTGATTCAAATTCACAGTTTATTCAAAGCCCCTGACATCATTGCCACATCTTTTCATGCAGAAAGTTTCCTTATAAATGAAATCAATAGTGGTAAAAGCTTAAAGGTTTTGAAACAAGACGCAACCGAACACTACTGATTTTTATTTCATGGAGAAAAGTGTACGCCAAAAATCTAATTGCATGACTCTGACGACTTCTATGAATAAAAATTAATTTTGATTTCGTCAAAAGAGGGCTGGAGATTTTGAGTTAATAAGAAAATTGGGAAGATTTTGTAAGGCAGAGACCCAAAACTCGTTCCGGCGTCAACGGAGCATCTGCAACCACAACAACATTGAAAACACAAGTACAAATTTGTAAATGCAAACACTTTTAAACTGCTTTTCAGTTAAAATTATGGATTTTAAAATACCCAGTTGAAACCATTCGGTGTGTCCGGCATCTTTCCGGGCAGCCGCAATCGCATTCCGCAAGGCCAGGAAAATGGTGCATGTCATTGAAATCGGAGCTTCCTGCGTTGCTGGAAATCAATCACAAATGAAACAATGAGAGCTTTGAAATGAATTTCCTGATATAAATTTGATTATTGTGTACATGTACATTGATTATGGTTTACATTTTGAGCCGAGAACGCCAAACGGATTCGGTCGAGTGCTGATCAATTTGACTCGAAAATCCTCGGGGATGCATTTTGCAAACGGCGGTTTGTACCCCTAAAAAATTCCAGTTCAACAATCATAAAATCAAAAGCAAATTTCTGAATGGGAAATTCAAATGGAGGTTTTTTTTGCATTTACGGCGAGGCTTTTGGTGAGGAGTTGACCGGAAATGGGGTCAAATTTGAGTTCTTCCCGTGTCCAAACACCCAAACCGTGAATGTAGGCTCCCTCCGTCTGTCCAATGTCAATTTCCTGATTCCAACTTTTCCCCGCGTCCTGCAGCAAATCCGACCTCAAAATCTATACAAACAATTTAAAAAAACACAACTTGAAAAATCACTTCTACTGTCAAATCCTTGTGAATTTGAATGGATTTTTACTCTGTAATCGCCGGTGAGACAATCAATTTCCACTTCGGCGCAATTGACCCCGAAAATATCGTACGGCTGCGGCGGTTCTTTTTCCGTGTAGCTTTTGATTGAAGGAATTTCAAAGGATGTAATCAAAACAAAAGTTTCTCTATACTTTTCGCTTTAAAAAATGGGAACTCACAAGAATGTTTCACGGAGGTCCACATTTGCTGCGTGACAAATGGCGATGAGTTCCCGCCAACTCGCATTCTCCAACTGCTGACTGATTTTCACCGCATTTATTCGATCCATCAGCCGACGGGCACAAATCATCGCCGCCTAATCCACAAATCACACACAACAAAATTCATTTAAATTCCCTCTCTTAAAAACTTGAACTGAAAATGCCAAACATTAAAAATGAAATGAAATTAAGATTTGAGGAACGAACGTAAGCGGTGAGTTCACTGGACTGCGCGCCACTGCTGATCCCACTATTGGCGCCAACCAAATTATCCGAATATTTGACATTGATTTGATCCAGAGCGATCTCGAATTCTGCAGCCACAACTTGGGCGACCTAAATTTAACCAGTAAAACCCCAATCAAAACATTTTTTACCATTGAAAACTGAAGAACAGTGGAAAAATCTTGCGGAAATCCAAAATAAAAATTACTTTGGTGTTGAGTCCCCTGTGAAAATAAAAACAAATCAAACCACATATACGATTAATTTTCAATGGGATTTTTAAATTACATTTTGTAAAATACTTGGCGGGAAAACTTACTGTCCCATTTCTATGGCTCCGGTTTTAATGGCGACCGTTCCGTCCTCATGATAAATCGCCACGAACGCTCCATATCTGCAATGCAAAATTGTCAACTCGACAAATAAAACAATTTTAAATTGAACAGGTTCGACGCCAATCATTAAAATTCAGCATGTTTTTGACATTTCGAGATTTCGACATTTCAGGTTTTAAGAATTCACTTGTCTTGTGTTTAAATTTTGTTTACTTTACCTTTGATTGTAAACTTGAGCGTATCGCATGGTGCAAACGGCAAGTCCACGTTTTTTCCATCTGTTTGACTGCAAAAACCAAACATTTCAGTTCACAACGTGGAAATTTCAATGTCATTAAATTCCTTCGTCTGTGTGGAAATGAAAAATACTTTATTGAATTGCTCGACGGCTGTTTTCCTCGCTGTCACATCGGCACTCTTTTCCAATGAAACGAGCATCTGCGGCAAAATATTTGGTTCGCGCATAATCGGAGCCGGAGAATCCGCGATGAAAATCGGGTCGCCTTCTCTAATGAAATTGACCAATCGAACTTGAACGGGATCTTTGTTGAGATTGTGCGCAATGTGTTCCATTAAATATTCGATTATCGCGATTCCCTTCAGCCGCCCTACAAAAACAACAACAAAACAAAATCCGTTCAGGACTCAAAATGCATAGTGAATTGTAAAGTTGGCGCTCATTTTGATTTCTTAATGGATTTCGTTTTGTCTACATGTGTCGTTTTTACCAGGAGCTCGATTTTTGGTGTTTGGCGGTGTGTTTGTGCGGACGAAACCCGGCGTTAATTCCCAGCCGATCGCTCGATAACAACTTTGAATGACTTTGACGGCCAACAATGACGTGATTTCGTTTTGAAAAGCGCCCGTGTCGTCAATCACTTGGACTTTCAACGACTTGATTTTCCCGTCGTCATCAAAACCCACCTGAAATCAACCGAAAAAACACAACAACACGAGGAAAATGATGAGAAATTTCTCATCGATGGATCAAATCGTCTTATTTTATAGTGAAATTCGTGGTGATGTGGATTTACATTGTATTTGATGAGGCTGGGAAATCGTTTGCCGAGCATTTGCATGTTCGTCTCAAAATCGATGGGAACGCGAACGGGGCAATTCGTCACTTGACTTGCCAACGCACACGCAGCCGCGATTAAACTCGGTCTCGTTTGTTTCCCGCCGAATCCACCGCCCAAATTCCGCATGGAAACATTCACTCTGCAAAACAAAGCCCAAGAAATCACATTAAATCCCAAGTCTGTGGATTTTCCCTAAATTACCATGAACTTTCAGCATAGAAATCTCTTCAAAAAAAAACTGGGTTTTCCAACTGACAAGTTATTTGGAATGTTGAGGAACGTGGCGACAACGTCTTGAACGTGATCCATACATTGCGTGGCCGAAATGACGTCAAATCCACTTCCGTTTGGTCTGCAAATAGTCACTTGATTCTCGACGGTTGCGTGCGCTTGACCTCCCACGTTGAATTCTCCAGAAATCCGATGCGCCGGTTCAGAATTCGGGCCTAAATTGACATTTTACAATTTGACTGAGTGCTTTAAGTTCACTCGCACTTAAATAGAAAATGCGAAATGCGAAAAGAGAATTAAATGTAATGAAATGATTTGAATTTCCCGTTCCCGGTTAAAATACCTTTGACACTTTTTTTTGTCTCGCCAAAAATTTGATCGTAATTCCCGTCTGTTTGAGCCTTTTCAATGGCTTGAGAAATTGTCAGAATCGGCTTCTGCACGTTTTGATACTTGATTTTGACGAGTTTTGATGCCTCCAAAGCGGTTAAACGATCCACAGCGACGACCAATCCGATCGCCTCACCAGCAAAACGCACTTTCTTCTCCACAAAAACCTAACCAAAACGAAGGGAAATGTACAAAAAATCTGTATTCAAATTGAATGGGCACCAAATCTTGTTAATTGTTGAATTTCTTACTGGTTGAATTTCGTCAAAGCTGTTGAATCCCAAGGCGCTGTTTTTCCCGGGAATATCCGACGCCTGAATGAACTTGACGACGCCCGGCATTTTCTGTATCAATTCAAAAATCGTTGATCAAATCGAAATGAATCGAAAGTTCATTCCCAATCTGAATTCAATCAAAGGGCCAATGAATTTTTATACCAAAGCAGCCGAAGCGTCGACGCTTTCTAATTCTGCATTTCCAACAGTCGACAAGACGAAAAAGCCAAAGAGTTCACCGGAAATCGGAGGCGGAATGTCGTTGACGAATTCGTATTCACCGGAAACTTGTTCCAGAGCTTCCAGTTTGTGAATCGGTTTGTACAAGGGAGAATTTCCAGGGTAGAGGTCAAACGCCTGTTGACCTCGCGTCAGAGGTCGCTGGAGGTCAAAAGCCCCGCTCGCATTCATTTTACTCACTTTCCCTCCAACAATGTCCAAAAAACACTAAAGAAAATGGAAAATACAAGATTTAAAACATGCAAGTTTTATTATTTAAATCAAGTTTTATCAAAGAAAGGCGGGAAATCCTAATAATTCCGAGCGTTTTTACGCGGTAGAGAAGACTTTTGCCGAGGGTTTTTCTGTATATTGATGCCGCAGCGAGAGGACTGAAATCCACTTTGATTTCCTGCAAAGTTTGTAAAGCGCCTGAAAGCGTTTCAACGTTTCCAAGTTCAGCGCCGTTCAAGTAATTTTCCGTCTCCGTCGCATGAATCTAAATTTAAGGTTAAATTAGGTCCCAGCTTATTGTAAAGCTCACGAAAAACAGAAACGAAAAATGACAGAAAAACTCACAAAGTTCTTGTGAATTCCAGCAAAAACGATCGACGGTTTTTCCATCACTTTGAAATTATTGGCTTCGTCCAGTTTATAGAGAAAAGCCGCGCTGACGTAAGCAGACGAATCTTGCGGTCGCTTTGAAACCTTTTAAAATCCAAATCCAATCGATTCAACTCAGGAATGCTTTTGTTTGAATGAAATTGAGATTTGCATTCTTTCTTTGAGGTTTTACCCGATAACTTCGAAATGTGTGATTTGGCAACGGCTGGAGAATCACCGAAACGATTAGTTTTCCAACCAATTCCAGCGTCAAAAAGTGCGTCAAGGTGAATGATCGAATGTTCGATGGACTCGACGCTGGAAACAAAACACAATTTTATTGAAACTTTCCTTGATTTTGAATTGAAATTTTGTAATTTGATAATTTTGCGGGTACCGATGTTGATTTTGGCGCCGACCGCTTCGAAAATGAGGAAAATGTCGGAGATTAAACGCGGACGATCCCGCTGCAATGCCAAATTCCCTGCCAACGACGACAACTGCAATTCCAATTCTAAATTCAAATCAAATGAGAAATTGGAAATACACTAAAAAAGGATCGGAAATTCTTACATTTCGCGTTGGGAGATTTTCAATTTTCTGTATGGCTTTTGCCATTTCTCCGGTGTATTCGAAACCAACGAGTTGAGAAGTCTTTTGGAGAAACTCGATGATAAAACTGAAGGAATTCCCACCACCGATCGTGATTTCACCCGGCCGGATTTTATTGACGTGAAATTCCCGGACTCGATTTATCTCCAAAAACGCATCATAACGGCCGACATCGTTCAGAACAACTACAAACGAAAAAAATAATTAGTTTAATTAATATAAAAATGTTTAATTAAACTTGGTGAATCTGAAATTTACCGCTTCCATGATTTCCATCCACAATCTTGAATTTTCGTCCATCCTTTCGAAATTGATTGAGAAACTTGAAAGCGGACGCCAAATTCCTGACGGCGATCCAAATTTGACCGTTTGCAAGATTCAGAACGAGATTCGAGTTGTCTGGCTGTTCTTTTGTTGTCGTTTTCATCGACAACGGGCAGCTTTTGCTTCCGTGACCTTTGCAATCGCTGGATTCTCCAGTGATTTCCCCGTTTTTCATTGGACAAGAACCGCAAATATCCTGCCAAAGCAAAAAGAATTCCTTTAGAAAACGGTCCAATTTCCTCTCTAAACTACTGAGAAAACCTAATAACGTTTGACTACTTCAATATCAATGTCGTTGAATTTGGTGGAAATGTCGATTGGCTTGTCGACGGCGAAGGATTTGAAGGCGTCCAGAATTGAGCGATAGCCCGTGCATCGGCAGTAATTCCCATCGAAACTGTCTTCAATCTGTTTGGCCGTCAAATTCTTCCGGCTCTTGAACAAACTGCAAAGTGCAAATTTCAAAGAGCAAAGGGCGGGTTTACACAGCGAAATCAAAATGGCAATTTCCCGCGAGACTTGTTTTAAAAAATGAAACCTGTTGAAGTTCATGACGAATCCGGGTGAGCAGAATCCGCATTGAGTTCCTCCAGTTTGAACGAGGCGAGTGATGAAAGGACTGTAACCATCCCGTCGATTCCCTAGATTCTCGATCGTCTCGATGATCCAGCCGTCCGCACTCAACACCGGAACCAAACACTAAATTCCCAATGTGGAGATTTCCCAGAATTATAATTCCACAATTTAGAATCTGGTCGATTTTGGAGGGAAAACATTAGCAAAGTTTGGGGATTTTCTAACCGAATTGCAGGCGCGAATGACATTTTGACAGGTGACCGGATCTTTCGTCGTTGCCGTCACCTACACAAAATCACATCAAATAGATTGGGAAATTGGTAAATTGGTGTCAAGGGAAAACAATTATGGGGTTATTTTGAATTTTACAATGCATGCACCGCAGTCGCCCGTCCGGCACATCAATTTCGTCCCTTTCAAATAGGCTCCATCGCGAATGAAATCCACCAGCGCCAACTCTGCTTTTAATCCTTTTGTATTTCCATCAACTGAAAACGGAAATCATGGTATTTAAATTGGATGGAATTTCCTGGGAGATGGATTTTAAAATTCATCTCCGAAAACCAAAACCGACTACCCATTTCTACATATACGATCCTGTTGGATTTTACAAAGTACCCAAATGATTTTATTTTCCGAATGGCGTCAAACAAACACACTTAACATGGCTCAACATGTTTTTTCTTGTTGAATTCAATTTTGGTTAAACGTTTAATGCTCAAAACCCATTTCAGTTACATTAAAAAACATATCAGTCTTCAAAATTTCAATAGGATTTTTGTCGGACTAAAAAAATCCTAAAATGAAATTGCTATTTAAAAAGAGACTTCCACGCCGTTTAAATGTATTCGCTGTATTGACTTTCGTCATGGAAAAACCTATATACAATCCAAGAATCAGACAAAAGTATAGTTTCATTTGTCAGTAAATGGCCAAATTATCTTACAAAAAACGTTTACTATTTGCTCAAGGTCCTCCGAGTCCGAGTATAAATCCAATTCCGTAAATTCACTTGTATTTTTTGTCAGGCTTTTATGAATATGATTATTGTTATTATTTTGAAATGCCATGATAATTTGACATATGAAATAAAATCGATGGCAATGTAACTTTGTTTATAATTTGATAAAACGTTGGCCACATAAATTCCGTTGACAAAGTCGTCAGTTCTCGGACGGACAAATATATATATGCGTATATTTCTTCATGTGTGTGTGGATATTTATACATGAGATGATTTTATTATTATTATTATTATTATTATTACACGGTAAAAGTCACAAAAACCCTTTAAAATTAGGTATTATAATTCAATTTTGAATTATAAATACTGAACTAAATATTCTTATCGTTTTCTAATTGTTCATAGAGTAAATCCTGCGGAAAATCCCATAAAAACTTTTGTATCAATTTAAAGACAATGAACACAAAATAGGATACATAAATTATTTATAGCAACAAGGCTCAAATTTTGTTTTACATAATATTTAATAATTATTCTACGAA
Organism: Gisinianus flammeolus; assembly: GCA_034699125.1. Lineage (NCBI taxonomy): Eukaryota > Metazoa > Arthropoda > Collembola > Symphypleona > Katiannidae > Gisinianus > Gisinianus flammeolus. The sequence goes on from JAIUND010004800.1 coordinate 8,105, forward strand.
AAATGTATTTTAGCAAAAAATATATATTGTTTGTGTGGATTTTAACATCCGTAAAAATGGCTGACAAAAATAGGAAGCGATGATTATGGACTCAAGATTTTTGATGGGATTATATAGTGAACAGCTGGAAAACACGCATGTTCTAAAAATATATAATCCACAAATACACACACAAAAAGAATGTTAAGAGTCAAAACCTATGAAAAAACTATGCTGATGAGAAACGGATTTGGAAGGAAAACAAATGTATATATACCTACACATTTGAGGATTTAACTTACGACTCGAAACAACAAGCTGGATTTGTCTCTGTGGTCATCCTCAGCGTCTCATGATGATCACTTCCAATTGAGGCATGAATTTGAAGGCGAATTCTTCAGCCACAGACGGAATCATCACATTTCGACGAGACAAAGTGTCGATCAACTTGAGCTTTTCCAACCCTGCGTGTGCCAAAACAAAACCAAGAGATTCGTGTAAAATATATACACAATATTAAATGTCGTTACTGTCCACGTGGTATTCGGACATGATTAAAAAAACAGCGGGGAAATTTGAAAAGGAAAAAAAAATGCAAACCTGTGAGACTCAAAATGGAGACTCTCTCTGATTCGGGTGATGTGGAACATCCGTCTTCTGACAGTTTCCTGAGCGTTTCTATGGGGATTCCAGTGAGGAAAGAGCCAATCACAAAATCCTTTTCGTCATCATCTGTTGACGACGACCAATACTTCCAACTCAGTTGGAGGGATTTCAAGCCTTTCCCGAGGCTCCACAAAGTTGACTCCAATCCAGGCGGACTGACGTGCGGGAGTAAATTTAAATTGAGAGTAGTTATTTTGGGGAAAACAAGGAAGAGTCGACTCAAAGTCACTTCATCGTAGGAACCCAAGAATGTCAAATCCCTCACAGTCGTAGTGACGCCTCCAGCCGATCTGAAAATATTCTCTTCAATGACCTTGCCAAAAGGCTCAGTCTCTAAACACATTGAGGTCAAATTAGGGAAATGCAGAGACCAGCGGAAGTTTGATGGGAGCCAAGATGTGATGTCCTCCTCTTCATTGTTCTCCTCCTCATTTTCATCATCTTCATCTTCATCATCTTGATTTTGTAGCCGACGATTTATCATGAAAGCGAGATTGAGTGAGTTGAGTTTGGGGAATTGGGGAAATCGAAGGATCCGTAAATCCCCTTTATCATGACGGATTTGCAAGTAGAGTAAATGCCCCCGATTTTGATGAAGAATTTCCTCTTGCAGAGCTATCATTGGCCTATCCAGCTCATTACTGCAGAACATGGCTCCTTCAGCCTTGACAAGGCCCTTTGCAAATTTCTCATAGATTGCGGTCTGCTCTTCTCCGTTGGAAACCATTTCCATGTCCAAACAGGAAATGGTGAAGGACCTTCCAGACTCATTGCAAAAACGGATAAATTCTGAAGAATCCACATCGCATGAAGACATGTTGTTTTTAATGAATTCCAATTTTGGGAGGAGAGGAATCATTTCTTCAAGATTTGTCACATCCCCGCGAGTCAATTCGAGATACTTGACACCATTCCCATGTCCAAATATCCCCAATGATTTGGAAACTCCAAAGTCCCTATTACTATATTCAATCTCCAGTTTGCTATTGAGTCTGCAATTTGACTTGAAGAATCCTCTAATTTGACGGGTTTCTGTCTTTTTCTCTTTTTTTGATTTGTAATAAAAGTTCGATGGAGGATGAAAGAAATGTCGGTTGAAAAATGGCTTGGTGGATTCTTCAGCCCAGAACTTGTTGACGCAGCGGACGGACTGGAGGGATTTCCCATCCAAAAATGAAAATATCCGCGACAGAATCTGTGTGCATTGACAAATATATACAAAATAAAATATGTGGATTTTTATATATATATATACTTTTCATATTCCAAATAAAATAAATAGTTACTTTTTTTGTATGCATTATATATATACCAATATAGGTGAGTTTGGATATGGAAAAGAGTTGATAACGTGGATTTTTATGTAATACCTCTGCCATTTTCATTGGATTCATCTCATCATCATCAGCAGTTTGAGCAGTTGTCGTCGTTTCATCACCAGGAAAATCCACTTTTGGCTCCACGATCATCATCGAATCCTATATATATATAAAACACACACATGTGACCAATACAAATATATAAATATTAATATCGTATTTATGATAAAACACAACTTCAATTCATTTTACATTTCTATTATATACATCTAAAACTGCGTTTCTCAATTCTGAAATGTAAATTAAATTCTGCAGGTATATAAAGAAGTGAGTACAAACACAAACTAATATAGAAATACACAGAAAGTGTTGATTGTAATTAAAAATTTTGAATATATACTTACGTTGAACTCCGACATTCTGATTCACAAAATGGAATTGTGATTTCAATAAAACTGAAATATTTGATGATGATGGAATTAAACTCAATCTGTGGTTAAAAAGTGACAAATTAAATCGGGTTTTCTCCACAACTTTTTTCTAACAACAAATCAAATTGACGGTTAAATTCTCAGTTTGAATGTTTGGATTTGTTGAGCGTTAGAAATTTTCTCACGTCACTCCACAGAAAGCCTTGAATATGTAAGTAATATATATATGTATATTTGTGTGTGTGAAATTGTGGGTTTTGGATTGTTTCTCTGTTTTGGTCTTTGGATCCTTTTTTTAACGATTTTTATAGTTGTCAAACTCTCTCATATATTTCCATATATCGGCTGACTCATGTAAATAAAAGAGAGAGAACGATGGCTTTTAAACTTTAAATATAGAGGAGCGTGGGGTAAAAATGACTACCAAAGTTTTTTCGCATTTACGCAAATTCTAATGAACGGATTGGGATTGT